>CAAKHG010043902.1:0-25088 GCA_901007715.1 Dactylopterus volitans
GGGGGGGGGGGGGGGGGGGGGGGGGAGTGGGGTGTGTGTGTGTGTGTGTTGGGTGGGGGGGGTTCTCCACTGGAGGGTCTCGGTAAACAGCTTGAACTTGAAGTTTTCTGTCTGGAAGTCTCCTCAGGCACCGACAAATATAGTGTAAAGACAAGGCCATGTGCGTAGGCTGTGTGTTGTGTGTTTACATGTGAAGACACGCACGCACACACACACACACTCATGTATGCCACCATAAACCCCCCCGATCCCCCCTCACCCCCACCCCCACCCACAGTGGAGGCCTTTCTGTCCATTGGCTCTTTGTTTCGTCTTTTGGACGAAATAATGTTTCTTTCTCTGCAGCGTTCCTCCTACTCCACCTCCGCCGCTGCGTTCCTGAGCCGGGACTGAGCACGCGCACACACGCACACACACACACGCACACACACATACGCCGAGCACAAGGGAGATACATGTACACATGGGTAGGGGCGGCACAGTTTTTGTTTTTTTTTTCTTTTTTTCCCAAGTCTTTACCGAAGCGAAGAAAACAAACGCACGGCGGCTGGGAGGCGAGTCACACGCTCATTTTCGGCGATGCAATTGCGATAATTAAGATGGGACACTGAAACAAAAATAATCCGCATCGGAAATATCTTATTAATCCCGGAGGAGACTGTGTGGTCACGGTTGCTCCATGTCAGTATAGATGGAAACATGCAAGGAGGATATAGAGGAACTTCATTGTTATTTCTCAGGGTTTTACTGAAGCTCCCTGTAGCAGCTCTGGTATCAAGTATCATAAAAAATTAATAGATATGCACTAAGTTGAGTAGCAATTTTGAAAACAGAACAAATGAAAACACAATATGTGTCAAAATTGGTGCGGCAATAAAAGCCGTTATGGAAAAAGGCCTCAGGTAGCGGCAATAAAAAGTTGTAGTAAAGGCACCAAGTAGCTGTGTGGGAAAAAAAAAAATGTTACAAAATGTTACAAAAAAATAGAAGAAGGCCAAATATGAAGAACATCTAAGCAAATCAATAGAAACTACAGTAAGTTGGCATGAGACACCTCTTTAAAATGGAGCGACAAACGTCATATGATTGAAGTGTGCAGTCGCTGATGAATTATTGCGACTTCTGAGAATCGTTCTTTACAAACACGTTCGTTCATGTAACACGGGGAGAACCGCGCCTCGTTCGCGTGAAATCTACCAGCTGTTGCGCTGAAATTTAGTAACGATTCCTCTGGCTGGAAATCGCTTTTGCGCAACGTCCGATGATGCGGTGCGCAAGGTTCTCCGCCACCCCGCCCCTCGCCCTCCCAGCCCCACCAAGATGAGGAAAGGCGGTGACAAAACCGGCGAGCTGGCAACACAAACGTGTCGCCGGCGTTGCTCCGCCGCAATGTCAGCTGTCAAGCTAACGGCGCATGCTTGAATGGCGATGTTGTGCGGCGCGGCGCAGAGGTTGAGAGGCAGCTGCCGGGGCCGAGCCGGTCCCCTGAGAAGGCGCCTCTGTCTCGGGCCAGGCCACGCCTCGGCGCTGCCCCGGCACAGAGCCCCATTGTCCCTGCTTCCACTGTTCTGATGTCATGGTTTGTCCTTCGCCGCCGTTGCTGTTGTGCTCGGGCTCGAGCGACCTTTCGGAGGAGGCAGGGCCGGCTCCGGCCGATTCGGTGCCCCCGGGGCGAGGTTGGGGTTTCGGCGCATACCACCCCACCCCACCGCCTGACGGACCTTGAAGGGTTAGTTGGTGATCCAACACCTGTTCCGGTTTTGTGCATTTAGGCCTCGTTTCCACCGAGCAGTTCGGTTCGGTTCGTGTTTTTTGGTGTCCCCACTGAGAAAAGTTGCAGACGGTACCAAAGAAACCGGACCGTCCCGATATCGGTAACCTCTCTATTGGGGTACCTGGCACACTGATCCCATATCTAGACACGCCGCAGTCACTGATTGGTCACACAGATCGAGAACGCGACGGCGGGAATAAGTCACAAACACAAACGCGCCGTCTTTGAATACATCGTCCATCTCACGAGTGGAGATTCCAGACTTTTGGTCTTTCTGTGGAAAATGGCAGCGCCTCATACAGAGGGAGGGAGGAGCTACAGCGGGAGCTGGGCAGAGCAGCGTGGAACTAGAAGGTTCTCCACCTCGTCTCTCAGGGCTTCCAGCCGACGGCTGAGCGATGAAGGACCAGAAGGTGAAAGCTCTGCGGTGATCATCCTGGTGTCAAAGACCACAACAGCCGGAGTGTGTGGACGGGAAGACCTGGAGGAGGTCCCACCTGACGACCACCATGTACGGTACGGCCGGCGGTGGAAACGCTAACTGGATTCGGGGTTCACCGTTCTAATGTGTAACGGGGGTAAACGGGGCTTCTGAAAGTCCTGACAGCTCCCAAAATTCATATCAAAGCGGGTTTGCGCTCCCCGGTTCTAACGGCCCCTGCTGGAGCCGAGAATCCAAACCAGTAACCTTCTGATTAACAAACCAGAGCAGTGCAATAGAAGCAGAACACAAAAGTTGCCGTGCAGGTCCAACAACTATTTTTGCCAAGTCAGTCCCCGTGACAGCGAATGTTTTTTTTCCTTTTTTTTTTCCCACAGAAGCCGATTATAAAAACCCAACAACCAGAGGTCACAGCATCTGCGTCGCCACGGAGGAGCAGAAGCTGCAGTTGTCATCTGAAGGTGCTTCTGACATTCCCTCGCAGGCTCCTCCCACCTCCAAATTATTACTATTTTTTGAGGGGCTTGCCTCAGCACCCGCCCCCATCACCCTCCAGCATGTGGCGCCTTAGGCGACCGCCCACATGGCCTAAGCCAAGAGCGAGTGACCCTAAATGCTGAAGGTGGGTGAGGAGCGAGGGCCGCGGGTGTGTCAGGCAGGCACAAGCGCTCCCCTGTGCTCCTTCACCTTTACGTCGCGCCGCTTTGCATCTCATTTGTGTCTCATTTGCATGGCAGTTGAAGTTTTTCGTGAGTCCAGAATTTTGCAGCTCGTATGCAAATCAAACTTTTTTTTTCTCCTTTCTTTCTTCTTCACCTGCCTGGGCCTCGCTGCCGCACATCGCTTCGGTGGAGACAAAGTCTCTCGGTGTGTGTGTGTGCATCTCCCCGAGGTGTTTTTGCAACCAAGGCGAGCACGGGCGACCAGAGACGAGCCATTGACTTACACTATCAGATGCAACAAAGCCGTGTCAGGGTGGAGCTTCTGGTGGCGTTATCAGCCATGTCTGTGGTCCAGATCTAAATCTGTAACAGTGAACTTTGGTGGGGGTTTTGATGGTCCTGCCTCGTAATCCCCAGGCTCTTCACCAAATTGCATAATCTGGTCCATTTACAGCGAAATATCACAGCTGTTGGATGGGATGTCATGCGGTTTAGTGGAAATATCCTTGAGGATGATTGTTGATGACCCCGTTGATCCCCTGACTTTTTCCTGCAGATCCACCAACAGTTTTAGCACCAGTCGCTACAATAACAAGTGGTTATTAATCTATCCATTCAGTCTTCTGCCTACCTTGAAGCTAGTTAAGGTGGCAACAGACTCGGCAGCATCGCTCAGACCCTCCCCATCCCCCGATCGCCAACCCCCACCGCTTCCCAACCTCCACAGTCCTCCAGTTCCTCCAGTCCAGACGAGCTGCGCAGTCTCTCCAGTGTGTTCTGGGTCGACCCCAAGGCCTCCTACCAGCTGCACGTGTCTGGAACATCTCTAATGGGAGGCATCCAGGGGTGTTCCTGATCTTAAGATGTGAAGGAGCACATCTTCTATTTCGGAGCTCTTTCCAGAAGTGCGAGCCCCTCATGCTATCTCGAGGGCTAAATCCAGCCACCTGGAAGAGGCTCCCAGAGCCTCATGACCATCAGTGAGGGATGAAATGTAAACTGACTTATCTTCCTCTTCACCACATCGGATCTGTGTGGTGACTATTCCTGAAGACGCCGCACCCATCTGCCCGGCCCCTCCGAGAACTATGTTGCCTGGGTAAGGTCTCCAAAGGCAAAGTAGACTATGTTAGGGTCCAGACAAGGAGCATTTTAAAAAAAAACGGTGAATTGGCATTGTGGGACAACAGGAACCTCGCCTGGATCGGGGGAAAACGGGTACCATCCTGGAACAAGGTCTGGATGTGGAGCTTGCCAACGAGTACCTGGTGAGCAGGGTTTCGCTCATGGGGCCTAGTCAGGCGAAGCCCCTGGGGACATGCAGGAAGTCATCGGGGCCTGGCGCGATGCTAAACAGGGGCCAGGCACAGGGGCCAGGCACAGGCGAAGGCCGAGGTGTGCCAACCCCCGTCCGTGGAAACAAGTGCTTACGTTCAGGGTTGATCAAGGATGCAACCGCGAGTGTAAATCGGACGGCAACAAGAGGACAAGGACTGGCTGAAGGTCCAGTCACAACCGTCACACACCAGACCAGCAGTACCCGCGACAGCAATGACTCATTGATACCCAGAAGCTCAATTTTCAGCCCTCAAGTCCGCAAGGTTCATGAGTCCCTGTTTGCACGGGCTCCCGCCATGCCAGGCCGGCGTCCACCCCCCATCACAGCTAAGCTCTTTCACCTCTGCCTCAGTAGCAGGTCTCCCGAGAGCTGACCGGGGGGGGCCACTTCTGTTTGACTGTAGCTTGCTGGAATCGCCAGGCGGTGTGATAAGCGAGCGAGCGAGCGAGAGAGCGAGCGCCACGTTGCCGCTTTTGTTTGTCATTGGCAGTAAATTTGGACAGCGGAGGTCAAAGCTCTTGAGAAATATGCCTCGCTCTGAAGATAAGGCCCGATAGCGGCGGCATGTGGAGTGGACGCGCTCGCAGGGCTATGTATGGATGCGCCGCGACACACGCGCACGCCGCCGCCTCCGCTGACGGAGCGGGAAAGACGGCGTGCATGTGGGACGTCAGTGCCGCCCAGGGGGGACCCCCCCTCCAGACCGGAGGATGGCGGGGCAGAGCCTGGACGACGTCATCGCCGCCGGCGCTTTGGATTACAATCATCAGAGGTGGGAAGGAGACACCGAGAAAAAACACTTTCTCTCGCCGCCCACCGCTCCTCCGTCACCCCACCCCCCCACCACTGCTCCCCCCGCCCCCCTTCACTTCCCCTGCACTGTTATTATCACCCTGTTCATTATAAGGCTCTCTCTCTCGCTGCCGCCATGGAGAGGAGGTGCCGGCCGCCCACATGGAGTTGGTGAGAGACGTCTGATAGCAGGATAGCAGACACAAAAAAGATGGGGGGGTGGAGAGGGGAGGGGAAGGAGGGCTGGTGGGGGTGATGGGGGGTTGGGTGGGGGGGGCAAAGACAAGAGGCCCAATAAACTCCATCTAAATATAGACCGGGGCCTTTTCCCTTCTCCTTATAAAGAGCTGCTGCTGAATGCGGGTGGACGATCCTCCTCGCTGCACCCAGAGCCGATCACTCCCCTCCAAGACTCAGGAGCATAACTGCTGGTGCATGGAAACACACACACATACACACACACTTGCACACACACACAGGTTTTATGAGTGTGTGTGTGAGAGAGTTTTTTCCCCCCCCTTTCTTTACACAAGAGGACGAATCGTATTTGGAGGAACATACTAAAATAGGAGAAGTTGGAAGGAAACCTCCGAGAGGAAATGATGGGAGCCATGAGTGATGGGGGAGGGAAAAAAAGGGGGGTTCCTGGAGAGAGATTAAGAAGTGCGATGGCCAAAAATATGTCAGGAGGATGGAGCCTGTATTTCACTTTGCAGTCTCTATCCTTTGGCTTCCCTTTCCTTTCTTTTTTTTCCTTAAGAGGTCTAAACGTTCTCGCGAGAAAGTTTAAAGAGGAGCCCGATGCCGCCGCCGGGAGCAGCCGGTCGGCCGGTGACTAAACGGAACCCGGTCCGGCTCGGCCCTGACGGGGTCGGGTTTCTGATCGCGGTGATTCTGCGTTTTAGTGCTGTCGAGCGATTCAGAGAGTTACCTGACCGATCGCTCGTATTGATGGATATTTAAATGTATGTATCTTCTCCTCTGTTGATTGGTCGGCAGTTCTTAGCCGTCCAATCAGCCGCAGCGTTACTGACCTCCTCGCTTCCAGGTCTGGTTCTTGGTCCGCGAGCGCCACAGTGCCGTGATGAGGCCCGTCGTGGCCCCGCAGACAAAGTTTGGGTCGGGGTGTTTTTGCTGTTTGTTGATTGGTCAGTGATGACTGACTTCTTCTGTGGTGGTTAAATTTGTGCAAATTTGTGCGCAGGGTTACTTTAGTTTCCTCCAAAGAACTTTTTCAAGTTAAATTTTCCTCCTAAAACTCCGACCTCAGAGCTTCCTTCTTCATCTCCTTCTTCTCCTTCTATCGCCCCTTGTTTGTCATCGTAGGTCGAGACCACAGGAAGTAAATTAAGCGCCGCTGCGTTCCCCGCCCACTCGAGGATCTTCTTTTTGCGGCTGCTTCTGTTGCGCGAATGTTTTTCTTTAACCAATTAAAAATGAAATGCCTTAGTGCAAAAATTAACGCTTTAATTTGGACAGAACTGGTGTTTTTGAATCATTTTGGCTGTTTCAGAGGGGCTACGCACGCTTTTACATACTAAGGCGTCGTTGCTAAGGCCATCGGCGCGTGTAAACGGCACTTACACACTCCTAAATCTGGAAAATAGGTCTTTTTTCTGATTTTTTTAATCTATTCAAGAAAAAAAAGACCAAAAAACGTGAATTTGTGAGCTTTCAAGATGGCGGTCGGGGGACTTTCTCAGATCCTCGCTAACGGGGTCATTGCCTCCGCTGTTGAGACAACTAGCAGTGGCATTTAACCCCTAACGTGAGATAAGTTAAGATAAGAGTCCATGGTGAGGCAGAGCTGAACACCAGAACACCCTCGTCTGTGGAGACGACGGGGCTCCGGTCTGCGACCCAAAGGGGGCCCCCTCCCGCCCCCTCAGGACCCACGCAGCCGGCAGCTGCATCGTCAAGGCAGGTGACTGGCGTGCTGCGGCGGGTCTGACGCGGCGCTGTCACCGTCAGTCATCGCCGCTTCCTGCTGCTGTCCGTTAGATAACCGGGTCGGGTCGCCGCCGGGTCGGGCTGCCGGGTCGAGCACCAGGTCGGGTGCTGGTTGGCCGCCGGGTGGAGCGCCGGGTCGGCTCAGATGGATGTGAAGCAACGCAGAAGCAGGTCACCTACGCTGACGACACACACACACACACACACACACACACACACGCGCGCTTTATGTAAATGTCGGCTGTCCGCTCTGCGTGAGGCAAACGAGGTCATTTTCGCAGCTGTCCTGCCTCAGCAGCGGTGACAGCAAAGGTCAGAGGTCAAATACGGGGGAAGAACAGTGGAGGGAAAAAAACAACAACCCAAAAAGGTCCACTGTGTGTTTTATTGTTCTCTTTTACACCTGTTGCCTACTGTCTCCTGTGGCGTGTGTGTGTGTGTGTGTGTGTGTGTGTGTGTGTGTGTGTGTGTGTGTGTGTGTGTGTGTGTGTGTGTGTGTGTTTGGCAGAGGACAGTATAGACACACACTCTCACATCCTTAGCATTCCCTAACCCAAAGGCTTCTTTTTCCACAAATGTCCTCACTCTCATGCAAAATTACTTTTCGTTTTGGTCCTCAGTATGTAGCAAGTACACACACACACACACACACACACACACACACACGCGCACGCACACACACACACGCCGATTTGACTCAATGAGCATCAGCACTTATTATATAAGAGCTCCTCTTCCACAAGTCGGCAGCCCAGTCCGACAGAGTCAATGTCAAACATGGCATGAGAGCGAAAATGGGTGGGATTCCTGCGTGTTGCTCCACTGCATCGATCTGTGTGTGTGCGTGTGTGTCTGTGTGTGTGTGTCTGTGTCTGTGTGTGTGTCTGTTAGTGTGTGTGCGTGTGTCTCGGTGTCAGTTTGTGGTCATGAAAGCCCCCCTGAGAGAGGAAGCTCAGCTGTCAGTAGTCGTCAGGCGGCGGGCGTCTCGTTCTTTGCTGATCTCGTTGTAGTTAACCTCCTCACACACACACACACACACACACACACACACACACGCACACAGTCATTGAAGAAAAAGGATCAGCTCCCTCTGGTGCGTTCCCTCAGCCCGTCGAGCATAGGTCCCCACCCTGGGGTCTTCTGGCATGGCTCTGTGCCCTGTGCTGGAGTCTGAGGGAATGCACACCCTGGTGAATGCTTTCTATTGGTTCAGAATGGTCTTTAATGAGCTTGAAGATGCAGCGCTCCATATGCTGTGGTTCACCTGGGAAAATCACAATCTGTGCACCAGAGGAACGGACACAGGCCTATGTACATACACACACACTTGAAACACATCGTCAACTGGCTTTTTGCAGCCTCAGCACACTATTGTCCTTTGGGTGAATAGAGCAGGAACGTGGTCAGTCACGGTTCCATTAGGGTGTGGGGACTGATGTCTCAGGACTGATGTGTGTTTATGTTTGTGTGTGTGTGTGTTTAGATTTGTGTGTGTGTGTGTGTGTGTGTGTGGTTCTACATCTGATCTTATCCTCTCTCCATTCACTTCTCTTTTCTATTTAACATCTTCATAAAATAAGTATTGCATTCATTTAATAAGTAATACTGCCAATAATGAAATACATGATATATATAAGTTGAGAGCCCCCACCCCTCATCATGCAAGTGTGACCCCTAATTAACAATAGAGGTGCCACATATAAGCCCTTTTATTCCAAGTCTCCAGCCTCTTTTCACTAGTCTACTATGAGCCTCACAAGTCTCTTGGGTCTCATAAACTAATACACTGAATTTGAACAATCCAACATGTGCTTTCTCTCCCCAGACCAGGGATTACTTTCTCCTCACTAATAATCTCATGGTCTTTCTAATCTTTTATGCATAAACCTTTAACTCAACTATGTTCCAGCTTTCTTTGATTTAAAGTGAAGTATAGTCCTCATCATCTTTCATACTCATTTCTTTTTTTTTTTTTCATCTTTAATACTTCACCCTCTCCTGCATCACTTTTCCCTCTCTTGCCTCTCAGTCTGCACCCCCCCCCCACCCTCCACCCACCTCAGTTTTTGGCCACACAGCTGCTGGACTCTAACATCCATGACCAGCAGTGAGAGGTGTTCTATCAGGAGAGGGTGTGAACGTGACCAAGCAGGGACTTCCCTCTCTTCCTTGGGCCACAAAAGCAGGATGGCCTGCGACAGAACATCAGCACCGACAGAAAGGCACCCGCTTTTGTTTGCACTTAACGGACGCTGCCCATTCACTTATACACTCCCCTCTTCAATCTTGCCTCCTTTTTTATTTTATTCTTTCTATCCTCCTTTTGCACGAGCAGTGCCATCAAAGGGCTCTTTATTTTTGTCCCTTTCTTCATCTTCTTTTTCTTACCTCCCTTTCTGTGCTGTCAGAATTCAAATCTGTGGTCCAGTGGCAGTGCAGTTGAGTGCACATATAACACAAAAGGTGTCTTTGATGTAAATCTCCTTCTTCATCCATCTTTCTTTAAATGTTGCCTGCAGATGTGCCCTCGTTCCCCCTCCTCACCTGAGTTTTACAGTTCCACTTCACAGAGCATCAGTGGTCAGGTCAGCAGCGCTTCTGCTCATGGGCCCCCTAACTGAGGAGTTTGGGGGCTCCTACTGCCCCAAAAAGGGAGTACCCTTGGACGCAAGGGGAGGGCGAAGGCGGCCCCGTTTGACAGCTCAACACACAGGGTTTGCTGGTGACCAGGGGGCCGCTGAGGGGGCCAAACTATACTGCTTTAGATAACACCACACCCCGGTTCCCTCCCCCAAGCCTCTGGGCTGTTGTTTCTCCCGAGAAGAGGGTGTGTTTGCAGGAGAGACCAGGCGAGGAGAGGCAGGGCTTGGGACAATAGATGGTCCTCTGGCCAGCACTGTTCTGCATGGTAGCGGCTGTATTCTTCTCGCCTTTTTTCTTTTTTTTTTTTTTTTTTGCCTTTTCTTTTCTTTGGCTTAGCCGCCTTTGTGAGGATGTGATGGAGGCCGGGGGGCAGATATGATGGATGGAATTGGGAGGCTTGGACGAGATGTGGGGGTGATGGGGGTGCAGAGGAGACGGGGATGCAGGGGACCGGTGTCGTGCTCCCTGTCTGAGAGGAACGTGCGAGGCGTGGGGTGGCCCAGGGTGGTTTACAGACTTGGATTGGGGTGGGTGTGTGGGTGGGGTATGGTTTCTATGGAATAAAAGAGGGGGGAGGGAGCGTGTGTGAGGGTCCGTGCAGCGTGCATTAATGAAAAAGTACAAAAAAGGATGTAGCAGCAAGTGAGGACGGGGACACAAGTTGAGGGAAAGAATCACTTTTGGGCATCATGGGGGATCCATGATGATGAAGATGATGATGATAAATATGGTCACTCTAGACAAAAAGGTGACCATAAAGATGTTATGTCATGATCTCTCAGACTGATTTTGTGTTTTCAGTATTTCAAAGTCAATAACAAAGTGAATCTAGGATATTTTCAGAAGGGACCGTTAGACTAACTTACTTGTGTATATGTCTATGCATGCATGCATGCGTGAGTGAGTGTGTGTGTGTGTGTGTGTGTGTGTGTGTGTGTGTGTGCGCGCGCGCGCGCGCGTGCGTGTGTGTATTGCTGCTGTATGTGGAGCTCATTTCTCTTGGGTGAAAAGAAAGATGAGGGTGCAGAGTTGGGATGAGGCCACAATATTTCATCATAGACAGTATAGAACCAGGACTGGATAAATTGTTTAAAATAATCGTCATGTGGCCAATAAGAGATAAAGCCACACACACATTGCGTTATGCTGTCATCAATTCTGAAGTGTTTCCCCAAGTCCCATTTCATGCATATTTTTTTTTTTTTTAATTTTGCAGAACACATCTCTGTTTATTTAAACACATCATGAATGCAAGTATTCCCAGGAGATTATTGCACCTTGCACTCTGGAATTTCCTCCCAGCAACTCAATGACACCCTGCTTCTTGACTTGCTTCCCTCTCCCACTGTCCACCTTGCAATGTGGAATGCACTGATCCATAGAAACACATGGACAAGTGCCTATCACTGCAGGAGCACCCCGCAGCAATTTCAGCCACCTGACCCCACTCAAATCCAGGATATTTTTTTGTCACTTAACATTCAGTCACAAAAACTGACTCAAATGTTTAGAGACCTGTTTTTACCAGAATCAGCTGTTGCTCCTCTTTTATCTTGTAAACCAACTGTTTGTTTCCAGAGCGTGTTTGAGATGCTTTAGATTGTTGCTGAGGTGACTGACAGGGGCTTCAAGACAAACAGCGAAAGTAGCAACCTCATGCAACTCCCACTGCAGTCTATCAGATTAGCCAAAGCTCTTTGTTGACACATACAGACCACCTGCTGCATGACAAAGCGCCTCGACGCCACACTTTCACTTTCCTCTCACCAAGGAAGATATCAAACCTGCCGGTGCATCACAGACAAAACAAAAAGGAAATCAGGACAGACGCCAATCTTCCACCCATCAGATACCAATCAGGGCCTGGCAACCTGCTGGCATCCCTCTGGACTCAGATCAGTATCTGGCAACATGCTGGCTGTCCAGTAGCAGGCAGCCTGGTGGCTGTCACCCAGTACCCAGAGAGAGACATCCTCTCAGGGCTGGGACAAAGGTGGCTGGTCCTCAGGGATTACCCATTAGCATGCTAGTTTGTGTGTTTAACACTGGCCTGAATAGAAAGGACAAGAGGCAGCACCCCGGTCTATTCTTAAGCAGGGAAGTGTTACTGTTTCAGCTGCTAATGCCGCTCTGACTTATGCATATATACGCATACATGCATATATATGGGAGGAATGTTACTTTTCTGCTGGTATGCTGACTGATTCCATGACAGTTCTGTTATTTTGTGGTGGACTATCTAAGACTAAGAGCATAGTTTTATTGTATCTTTTATCTGTTAACCATCAACTATTCTTATCATTCCCCAAACTGTGGTCATGGAACTGTGCATGCAACATGGGAGCAAAATTGCACGTTTGCTGTCAGATGGACTGTTGCAGTCGTTAAATATGCATGAAGCTCAAAACCGGTTGAATGCATGCCCTGGGCGTATGAATGGACGACTGAACGATAAACGCAAGTGAATACATCTCCCTGATAACTGAATGAATGAACGACAAACAGGATGAATGCATGTATTTAATGAATGAATGAATAAATGAATGAATGCCAAACAGGGTTAAGGTGTATGGGCGTGAACGGTGAATGCATGTATTAGAGCTCATCTCATTATGGAATTCATGCTCAAGTGTGAACAGGAGCAAGACGTGCAAGCCAGGTGGGAGTTGAAATTATCGTTGATTCATGTATTCAGTGAAGATTTCTGAATGGCGATTTAGCGATTAAATGGCAGTGACCCCCACAGTCTCTCCTTTTCTGTGAGTGTGTGTGTGTGTGTGTGTTAGCCTAATGGCGTGTAAAGACGCCTGTATGGAAATTGTGTATTTGTGAATCTTTGCGATTGTGTGCATGTGTGTCCACGATTGTGTGAAACGCTCCTCTTTTTCTCGTGCTGCCGTGTGTGTGATTATGTGCTCAGCCTTGCTGGCTGGTGGCTGATAAAAACACAAGAGGCTGTGTGTTTGTGGATCTCTTAGCCGAGGAGATTCCCACCGTGCTCAGCGTGTCTGGGCTCTGTATGTTTTTGGGGTTGCACGCGTGACTCCGCCAGCTGTTCTATTCTCCTCGTGGCCCCCTCAACCCTACCCGGCGCTCGTCCCTTGCCGACCCCTCCTTCCCTCAGAGGCCTGCTCTTCATCTGATAAGGGCCACGCTGGCCATACCCTCAGCAGAGCTCCTCAGAGCTGCTCCATGCTAACAATGCACCCTCCTTCCCCTCCACGCTCACGCCATTTACATGTGAAAACACTGGGTCTTATCTCCAGTTCACTGGAGCAATGGCACAACAGCCAGGCGAGTGTATGTATTCGTATATGTGTGAGCGAAAGTGGCTTTGAGATAGCTGCACGATTGGAAACAAAGTGGGCACTGAAAATAAACACTTATGGGCCTGAATCTACATTTATTTTCCCACTTGACCATTATTTTCATTTTCCAGTTAAAAATGTTGAAACTACACAAGTACTGTACATACAATAGCCCAAAGACTGTGCTAAAATAGCCAACGGCTGCGGTAACGACCAACGAAAGACTCCCCTGGAGAATAAAAACAGTGTGTGAGCTCCATCATCCTGGAATATTGCCATGGTGTATTTAACGATAATCTGCATGGAAATCAACATCGCTTCCTCACTTTTCCCCTCCAAGACATCCAACCCAATTACTTTTCTTTATTTGCAGTGCTTGTATCATCATCAGTCTTCTCACCATCAGTGGGACATAATTGAATATATTTAGAAATTCTTTGCTGCCATTTCAACAGCTGCCAGCTAAAGAGAGAGACAGGGAAAGAGAGGGAGGGAGAGAGGGTGAGAGAGAGAGAGTGAGAGCGAGAGAGAGACACGGAGAAGCATGCAGGCTTTTAATTAAAGTCTGTGTAGTTAAGGGCTCCGGCTACGCAAACATGGGCCCCTGGCATTGGTGTTTAAGATGAAGTAAAGGAAAGAGGGGTGATGAGATAAAAAAAAAAAGAGCTCCTATTAACATGGAGGCAGGAGGGGTGAAGGGAGTGGCGATAATGGCTGTGTGAGGGAGGGAAGATAAAAGATGATAAAGGACTATAGGAAGTGAGAGACAGGTAGCATGATGCAAGGTACAAGAGAAGGATGGATGCGTCTGCTGTCATCGATGGAATCAAATATTATCTGATGTACCATAATGTGATTTTTTTTCCTTCCTTTTTTAACAATTAAAATTGGGGCCCACCAGTAAAATAATGTTGATTCATGTATTCATTGAACCCGGTGTTATTACAGATGTAGATAGTTGACATGAGTCCAAGATACAAGCAGATATGACCTTGAATAAAACATTTCGGTAAGGAAAGAAACACGGCTATTGATCAAGATTTTGTCTTACACTAATAACCTCATTCTGACGGATGTGTTTACAACAATGTGGCACAATAGAAGTGACTCAGTTAATCAGACCGAGCGATCTGGTTATAAGCTTCATCTATTATGATACCGAGGCGACCTCTGCTGGTGAATCTGTGGAACTGCAGGGTTCTGCTCACCTGCCACTTCTCACTGAACTGCACTAAGGAGAAACACTGGTCACTGAGGGATGTCCAGCAAGGCAATAAGTAGATGAATTCAAACAGTGATTTTTAACTGAGAGGTAATCTCCAGCTGCAGTACAAACATGCTATTAATATGTAATGGATATTCAAATACGGTGTGTGATTATACGGTCTGGTTTTTTTAAAATTTGTGTGCAGGCTATAAATGCGTAGAAAATGTAAAAATCCATAAAATACATGCAAGATATGAGTCAGACTTTTATATTACCTTTAATGTACAGGATATAGAGAATAAGAAGATCCTTTTGAGCAACCGTGTAAATAGTTCACCTTAGAAGAAGAAATCAGGATGTAATCTAAAAACCTTCTAAAAATATAACATGATACAAACAACAGAATGGACTGGTATCAGTTTTGTCCTGAGAAATACGGTCCAGTTTTACAGTAAATAACATGACTTCTGTTTTACTAAAAAAAAAAAAAAAAAAAAAGCTTTTGAAAACAGTAACATATAAAGTTACAAATAACTGTAACGCATGATCACTCCTTTGTAGGGTAATATCCTAATAATAATGATCATCTTTGGTTTGACTGTTTTTACGTGTGTCTGCAATGCAAAACACAACTGCATTTCACTTACACAATCATCTTTAAACAAATTTCAAAGTAAATGTGATTTTCTGCTTTTACATGAATTTCTTTACTTTCCCAGTCAACAAAGGCCACAAAACAGGAGGAGCACACATCCTTCGGTTGTGGATTTTATAGAACTCAACTTTGGACGTCCTTTCTAAATGACATACAACTGAAGTTACATACAGCATATCCATAATTTCATTGAACTACCTGATAAAAGAGAAGGCAGTAGTAGTCGTTTGACCTGACCATTATGTCCCATATCAGATCGTTGCTTTCAAAGGTTTTAAGTTGGATATTTGGGTCCACAAACATGTATCACATGCAAAGGCACAGAGGGTCAAACTGGGCACAAAAGGCCTCAAAAATGATTTGTATTTGCTGTAAAAACACAATTGGTCTTCAGACAGAAAATACATTTCTCTACGCCAGCAGAGACGGCTGCTTAGAGGAATGGTTGATGAAAGTCACATGATAATAGTACTATACTTAAATAATTTCTGCTCGACATTATTTGACGTAATCTCAGTGGTCCTCTTCATAATTTTATCTAAGAATTTACAAGATAATAATCAGGAATAGAGTGAAAAAAATATTCTGGGAACAACACAAAAACCTGCACTGATTTGTTGGACAAATCTGGAATTTCTCTTCATAACTCGGTAGTAACACTGCAAGTATGGATTTAGGTTAAGTACCACTAAAACCATTAAAAAAATGTAAATTTCCTCTATATAATAGTATTTACACCACCACTAGAAAACGGACATAACTTTGAGTACGTCTAATTGAGCTGCAAATGTAGAATCACAACCACATGTGTTTCCCTCTCTTCACACCATATATGTGAATTACTGCCAATGCCAGCCCAAATGCAGCAATATACCAATGCCAAATGCAAATATTCTGTAAATACATGAAGCTCTCAAATGTCATTCTCAACAGTACTATTTTGGATTCTGTTACTTTACAATTTAACGTAATAAAAAAAAATCTCACAATGGAAAACACTGTATTACTGTGCTAAGTCTGAGCAGTTAGGACTCTGACTCAGCTCTCCAAGTGCTGCCAAAGTGAATTCCACCGAAGACAACAACACCTCTTACGCTCTACCATAGTTACACTGTTATGGTGCAAACTGCACAGTGTTGGTTTGAGGTGCTGCTACATTTACAGTTATTGTCATCAGCATATTTGAAAAAGCATGTAAGATGAGATTTTCTCACTTTAAGGTCACTGTCGGAAATCAAACACAGCATTTCTTCAAGGGGAGCGCAACTGAAATGAGCTCATGACAAACAAGAGGGCCACTCTGTAGATTTCCGCAAGGAAATGCTGTTTTCATTCTCTTGAATGGATATGCCCCAAAGTGTGACGGGTTCTTCCCTGACGAAAGCTACATTGAAATTAGCAATACTGCGAACAAACAAACGGATATGAGTGAAAAAATACGCCCCTTGGTGGAGGCAAGAACTGAATCTTAAATGAAGAAGGTGTAATGCAGCAATGATTCCAGCAGGGGGAGCCAGCACGAAAGATTACTCCAGCAGGTTGAGCTGGTCTCAGCCAGCGCTTCAGTGAGCCACGTTTAGGATGCTGTTCATCTCCAAGTCTTTGCTGAGTCTCCTCAGCAGCTCGGTGTTGTCCTGCCTGGTGCAGCCCATCAGCAGCTCCTTCAGTCCAGCTGTCTCTCACCGTGAAAGGCTACTTCAGAGACACTACAGCTGCTCTGACTCGCGACTGGAGTTTGAACTCAGCCGTGTGTCCGAGGCCACAGTTCTGGATGTGTCTTGTCGGGCCTCGTACTGAGGCAGCTCTCCATCTGAGGGAAGGTCCCCGTCAGGTAAGTAAGGAGGGGGAGGAAGATCAAACCAGGGAGGCCGGCTGCAGAGAAATGGACATACACAGATAGAGAATATGATTTTGGGATTATGAATCATAATTTCCCTTTAATGCAGGGGACTTGGTGCAGAATTTGCTTTTAAAATTTTAACACATTTTCCCCCCCCTGCAGATTTTCATCTTAGTAATCGAAATTTTGAAAAAAGATGACATATTCCTATATGGCTGTCAAAACTACTATTTTTTTCACCTGGCATCCAGAACAGCCTGTGAGTATGATGGAGGTGAGTCCATGGACAGTCTGGAGGGATACAGGGTTCCGGACAGCAGCTGCAGGGCCTGAGGAGTAGAGCCGAACTGGGCGCCTGAGCCTGTGGAACCGGGGGAGAGACCTGGACCTCCAGGATGCACGTGGCTGCGATCCAAGATCACCAAGCGGGACAGCAGCAGAGGCTGGTGGTGGTGGTGGTGGTGATGCGTGCCGCCTCTAACTCCTCTGGGCAACAGGACACTGCGCTTTCTCTGGTGATGGAGCACCAAGGCCAGCAGCGCCACAACCAAGACGAAGATGACGGCACTGCCGATGACGGCGTAGGTGATGCTCGGGTAGTAACGCAGACGGTAGTCAAGAGTCACAAAATCCTGCCCAGGGGCTTCTGTGGGGGACAAGCAATGGGATGGGTTATTTGTGGATGGATGAAGTAAAACTGAGGTCGGGGATCAGGATCAGGAGGAACTCTTTGAGCATTGAGGGGGGTGAAGAAATGGGAGGATGAATTGTGGCGTTGCCGAGCCCGGGAGTAAAATATTTTCAGGTTCATTCTGAAAACTGTTTGTAGGATTTAATAGAAGGAGCGTCTCCTAAAAGTGAGAGCAGCACATAATTCACACATACAAACACAACAGCATTCGGACTTAACTCAATCGCTCCGCGAGAAGAAAATGACGGACGAGAGAATGAGGATGCAACACAGAGACCCCGCTCTTTATGAAGAAAGAGAAGAAGAAGAAAAAAAAAAAACAGACTCAATAATTCCTTGCGAGTGTGAAACAGCTTACAGCAGTTTTAAGATAAAACGCTACTCCAGTCTGCTTTGGCGTCGCAGATGAGAGAAGGCGGAAGAACACCAGGGGCCATCGCAGATTACCATGTTTGTGGCAGAGGAGGGCGGCGTCTGCAAAATACTTACAGCAGGAGTGCAGGAAACTTATCATTCACAATGAGTGAGAGCTAAATGCGGCATCGCAGACCTGCTGCCTGAAATGAGGGAAGCGGCTACTGTAATGCCAGGGAGCACCGCAGCTCATTATTCCTGATGGGACGAGGGAAAAGCACTTCACGATTTCCGCTGACTGATGTTACAGTACGAGAATTCCAATGCGGCACTCGAGAGTGAGGCTAATGTAAATGGTGTTTTAGCTGCTTACCGAGACCACTGTTGTGCTAAGGAGAGAAGCGGCGAGTGAGAGGAATCCTTTTTATTACGGGGCTGTATTAAGGCTGCGCTGATGATGGAGGAGCTACATAAAAATATTTTTACTGTTACTGTTTCCGTTCGAATTACGCCCGCACCTCAGGGAGCTGTAAACATCAAACCTCCGCGCGCCTCATAAAAAAAAGTTCCAAACACTCAGTGGAATGTTTCGCGTTCCAGGTTTCTGTGCTGCCGCTCGACGCACCGTGCAAGTTAACACCGCGTATGGTCGCGTCTCTGTCCGCTGGCCGTCACGCCGTCGGTTATATTGCCCTGGAAACTCGCAGGGAAATATCCGTTATGAGATCTCCCCGGTGCGAGTCAATAATGTGAAAATGCTTCCAACTGTCAGGATTGCAGCGCTTGAAACTGTAAAGCAGGCGAGCCTTTGTAGAGCTTTTTGAAGTGAGCCGGCCTTTTTCCGACTTGCAGGCTCTTGAGGGGTATTGTGTCTAATACATGGGAGACGTTCTGCCCACAAATCCTGCAGGGAGAACCTCAGAGAATATATGCTCTGCAAAAACACAACCAGCTTGACCCTGTTATGGTGAATGATATGATGCACATCACCAAACCCAGTAAAATGTCTATGAAAGGAAACCCTATTTTTGATTCTACCCAATAAAACAAAAAAAAGTTAACATTAGTAATAGTTCAATACACTTGTTTTCATGCCACTTACTGCTGTAGCCAGCAGCTTAGCTTAGCGTAAAGAAAGGAAACATCAGCTTGGCTTTTTTTTACCAAAATGTCAAATGATTCTTTTAAGAAAGCGGTGCTGGGGGGTTACCGGGAGCATGTGTGTGGACAAAGCAGAAACGTATCATGAGTGGAGGGTTTTTCAGCTGGTTTCTTTACTCCCAGACACCAGGCTGCATGTTTCCTCCGCATACCTGACCTTGAAGGCTTAGGGGAGTCTTAAGAAGAGTGTGTGCGCACATACTGTTGATTCCCAACAACAACCAGCCTGGCATACAGCCCATTTATGCACCAGTGTGTAGTCAGGGGCCCCATGGCTTAATTAAATCCAATCTAATTCAGATACTCCACCCGTCCGCTGCCCGAACCAGGCACCAGCCAATAAAACAAGCCCACCCCCCCCTTGACCCATCCCTTGTGATTTAAAATCGGCCGGTCCTTCACGCTACCAATTAATTATGCACTGGACTCTCAGCATAGAAAAGCCAAAACAAAGAAGAAGTATTTCCATAATTACCTAGTAAAAGTAAAAAGCACAAATAAAGAGATCCCACTACTGCCACCCTATCAGCTTTCAGTGCAGTCCTCTGGGAGCAAGGAGAAACACACAAAAGGAACTCATAATGCTTGTAACATTAACAATGGGAGCTTATTTGCTACATTGGTGACAGAGCCCCGAAAGGCTATTTTAAATCACACGGGAGATGAAAAGAGGGAGAGAGAAGCATCCTTCTTTACTGTCAGGAGAGTGATGCACTCTGTGTGTGTGTGCGTGTGTGTGCGTGTGCGTGTGTGATGGAGTGTTGCATTCTGTATTTCAGCCTTTTTCAAAGAAAGGAATGATCAACCCATGCAACGAGAGAGCGGCGGTTCGTGATAACGCAGGTAATTCCAATGAAGAGGACAGTTGCCATCACACACCTGCGCCTGTGTAAGATCGCCTGATACTTACAGAACATACAGAGGCTTCATGTCCTTTGATAGCGGGATAAAAGCCAACGCTCATCAAACCAGTGACACACCCCATGTGCAATATGACAGGTGACTTACAGAGCACTATACTGGGTTTCATCACCCACATCTCTTGTGACTGAAAAGTTCACACATGAACTCAGCCAGCCGTGATCTTACCGGCGACTCTACAACATCCGTTTAGCCGAGCTGTCATGATCAAAGTTGGACATTACCAGAGGCTTTCTTCTGTCTTGTCAAACTTGATCTGAGAGTACTCGAGTAGATTTGCACTTTCTGAATCGCCGGGCTGCTTGGACGCTGCTGATCTACTGATTAGTGTTTCTGGCCAGTTTCAGCCGTTGGGTGTGCCAACCCAGCACCGATCAGGCTTCATTTGAAGACAAACCTAGTGACTTTGACTCTTAAAAGTTTTTGTCTAAGTTGGAAATGGTCGGAATGCTGGGCTGCTTTGAAGATAGGAGCAAGTATCAGGTTTCATTTGTCATCTCCCTCCCTCCCTTAAAATAGTGGGTTTAACACATGACCCACCGAGGGAGCATTCTGGGAAACGTCTAGGTGATGCTGCATGCGTATAAGGGGCTTCACTTTAACAACAATACCCAAATGCTCTCGCAGGAACACTGGCACCATTTACGCTGCTTCTATACTGTATTCATAGATTCACAAAGCTTTCGTATGTGGAAAGGGGATAGTTGCAAGGTGCAGCCTTTCAGCTCTGCCACTTTAATTTCATCAGAGTGGCCCCCCCATCCCCCTCCTCATCTTTCCATCTCGCACTCCCTCCCCTGTCCTCTCCTCCCCTCACGCTTCCTCCTCTCCACCCCACTTGTGCCTTTTGTTTCAGCCTCTTGTTTCTCATCTAATGCCTCACTCTCCCTCAAAAGCTCCAGCCGCCCTTTCCCCCAATCTCCACCCTCTATTCCACTTTGCACCCCTCTTGTTGCTAATCTGCTGTCATTAAGATTACATGTACCTTGCCTTTTATGAAATACAATGGCTGTGCTCAGACTTGCAGCAAACATGGTGCTTATCATTATCAACAACAACATAAATTCAGTCTTTCTCTAATGCTTTGCCTTTATACTCCCTTGCCCTGCTACCTCTTTCACTGCCTCTTCTCTCGCTATTTTACTACCCCTTTTTTTTCATTTCATTACGTCCCCATCTGCATCATTAATATTTCGCTGACGTGAGAAGAGACAAGCATAAAAAGAGGTCACAGACAATGCAGCAGTGGACAGAGGAGAGGCGTTATGTCCAAAGGGAGAGGGATAAATAAGTGTACATCATCCTTTGCAGAGACTAGGAGAATCCTCCACACAAGCTGCTTCAATGAGCCTTAAATCTATTACAGCAGGCAGAGTCACATAGACCCCCTGCTGAATGTCTGCACTACCAGGAACACACTCCTTTTGCCTGGACAGCGCTCAGTGCTGCTCTCCTCATCTTTTTTTCTTTTTTTTTTTGCTTATAAACCCACGTTACAATCCTTTGGCAGTTCCCTTTTTTCTTCCACTGCTACTGAGTGAAGTAGAATGAGCAAAAATGAGTAGTGGGATTGTCAGGGATGATTCACTGACTTTGGTCATGCCAGGTAAAAACTGATGCCCAGACTGATATATCAGCATGGGTGGTGTTTTGGCTGATTTCAGCTAATCCTAAAGGGACTATCTGTAATCAACCTTAACAGGATAACACTGTCTAACGAGCCAGGAAAGATCAACGTTTGTGCCAGGGAGCTGCTTATAAACTCATACTAGACTCTCAAGCCACTGTTGTGTCTGGGAGCATCGGGCCTGCCATGCTCCTCAGTCTTCCAGTGTCCAAAGCTCATGACGATAAGCAAGTGTTGGAATATATCAATATGTGATTCATAGATTCATGCCAGCTATCCGTTGCTGACTATTGTCTCTCTATGAGGTGTGTGCTTGATTCAGGTGACTCCTAATTGTACCTTTAGGACTTAGAACAAGTCAGATGTGTTCTCACATACTGGTTCAGGTGAGTGATAGTGCCAAGTAAACCCTTTACGTTTCTGCTTGCTGCATAAAAGGTATCATAGGAATGCCTCTACAAACTCTTGCAAATCCATGTTATGGACGTTAGAATATTTTTTCAAATAAAAATCCGGATTTCACTCATGGGTACATGGGTATCTGTATATATGCCAGTAAGATATTTTTGCATGGTAGTGCCTTATTGGTTTTGGTAACCCTGTACTTTTCTGCTTGCTGCATCAAGCCTGTAAAGCCTGAGATATTTGAATATAAAGGATCAAACTGGTGGACTGCTGCTAACAAGGCTGAGGAGCTCAAAGATGTAAGTAGTATCTTGGAAATCAATAAAATCATACACACCGCCATGCTGTTTATATAATAAAATGGAAACCACTGTATTTTTAACTAACTGTACATAGCTGCATTCATGGATGCTTGGAAAACATCGAGCCAGCCATCCACCACTTTAAGACAACCAAAAGGTCCACTGTATGTTACAGTATTAGCAAATGAGTAAGAAGTGAGGGAGCCAATATATTAACCTGTTTATTGATTGGTATTAACTGAAAACAGAAGAAAACTGTATGCAGCTAGAGAAGCACATTGAAAGCTGATGGACAATAGACTATTGAACATACCACGATTAAAACAAGCTCTGAGGAACACCATTGTTTGTTTTTAATCAAACTGCACTGTAAGTCAACAGCAGACATGTCGCTTGGCTGCTGAGATACAACCTTCTTTCCCCCCCATGGAGCGCTATTCCTTGATCATGACTGGCCATTTGCCCCTGACTAACTACCACATGCACAGCTGAAGGGTAATGAGCAAAATTCATAATTAAAGCACCAGGACTACCACATGACTCCACATATCTGAAGTCCCCCAAGTTAGGGGGTGCACAGATGTGCTGTACTTTCCCTGCACGCCGAAAACTGCATTTCACATTCAAAAAGTGCTTGTTTTAAAACGATTCCAAAGTGGGAGGAAACAAGTGATCATCGTCTGGCTGCAACATTCCTGGGTTTGCTGCGATGTGTCAGGTACAGCTGTCTTCAGCTGATAGAGGTTGGTCACAGCAGTGCTTTCCCTCGTTTGCTAGGTCACTTTGTCTGACGCTAATGGCAGGTGTGAGGCTGCTGATTGTTTGGCATCACTGTTGCCACAGTAATGCCCATGACGATGTGATGAAATGAGAAGAGAAGAGAAAACAAGAGAAGAAAAGAGAAGAAGAGAAGACAGCCACTAGGGGGCAGACAGTTCACATAGATACTCCACACGATGAACACAAATACAAATACAAAACACACTCGCACACACACTTTTTCCATTAGTATTGGGTGCGTATTAAAAGCAGGGGGAGGGTGCCCATCGGGTCGAGGGGAGAGGTGCACCATCTGGCTTCAAGTACACTCACAAACACATGCAACACACACACAGGCAATTAAATGGTTCCCACATATGGAGAACATGGCAGACACACATTCATTCCCCATGTTCATCAGGGAAAGTTCAAAAAAACAAAAAAAAGTGCAAGCACACACACACACACACACACGCACGCGCGCACGCACGCACGCACGCACGCAGGCACGCACGCACGCACGCACGCACGCACGCACGCACGCACGCACACACACACACACACACAGAGCTTTCAGATGCTCATAATAGTAAAAACAGTAATACAAACATCCGTCCTTTCATCCTGGTCCAGAGTGTGCTGCTCACTAAACTCATGCCACATGGTGGAGAGCTGTGAAAAATTGGTGGTGGGTGGGGGTGGAGGGGAGACTAAAAAGCGCAAATTGTGGACTGTTTTGCCCTTTCACTCTGTGCAGACTCCACTTCCAGCCAAGTGGAAGCTAGAAAGTGAAAAACAAACTCTTTATAGTGACTGTGGTTGCTATGGTTATGATAAAATGGATAAGAAAATTGAAGGAATCCCATTTAACTGTCTTTCTGTCCCAATTTATACCTTTCATTTGATTAAGACTTCAGTCTGCATCTGGAATATAACACATTGACTCCACCGCGGTTACTCGTTATAAACTGTACTATTTTCTTGTTGTGTGCTCTCTGCTGGCTATGTGATTTGTTCACACTCTGTTCATTTATGCACACGATGCAAAACAGTTGGTAGGGAGGCGGAGAGTTCATTAAACATGACAGATTACTTTACAGAATGTACCTTTTCTTTCTCAGAAACCAACATCTTGGTTTGGAAGCAGCTGCGAATGAGCCACTGTTGTTTTAATGAGTTTCGAGATGATACTCGTCTATTTTTGGTGCAACGTCTTGCAGCAGAGCAGAGTCTGCAGTCACATTATTTCCAACCCATGATTGGCCGCTCTCTAATTTAATCCAATCACTCTGCAAGCAAGATCTGGAGGTGGTCTGTTTGATCCAATCGCACGCTGATGGTGTTCCTGCACTTCAGTACATTCCATTAACACAGAATTTCCTTTATCTACATCAGATATTAAGATAGAGAGCAAACTTAAATTCCATGCGTAAATGGGATCCATGTCACTCCTCTCGGTTCACATGCTTCCACTGAGGCGCTCACGATGTGTGATTATAGATAGTCAGCTGTACTTATAGAGGAAACATCAACTCTAATATGGCTTGTGATGCCAGCCTCTAGTAGAGGTGTGGAAACGCTTCAGACACTGAGCTGATTGCCAAAAGGGGCCAACAAAGAATTCACTTAATGCGAAAGCTACGTTCTGTTAATGTCTGTGATACCATCATGTGTAACTTTTATCATTCTTTTATTGAAAGCCTTTTAACTTTTTCCTTTATCTGACAGTTCAACGGGTTGTCTGGGAAGGAGACACTGTTGTGTTTGAGTTTGTTCTAAGATTACTGGCGTTCAGCAGAGGAAGTTGAACACAATCTGGGAGGAAACAACCGGCTGAGAGAGAAAATATAATTATCAGCCAACCAGGCAACATTCTGCTTCTTACTGCTGCCTTCCGGTCGACGCTACAATGTCCCCAACAGCAAAACCAATCGCATTAAGGCTTTTATTCATTTTGCTACTAAGTTCTTACACACAGACCCCACCCAAGATGAAACTGACTTATTTATGGAGGATTTATTGATTGGATTTTATCGATTGGATTTTTATTATTAATTTGAATGATTTTATGTGCCCAGATGTCTCTTAACGTTGCCTTTACTGATGGTTGTTTGTATACACGTGGGGAAGCTGCAAATGAATTGCCCATTTGGGATAAAGTTGTCTGAACTGAAGTGAACTGAACTAATGAGTGTAAGTCGCTTTGTTGTGCCCAGTAGAGCATCATTCAGGTGGCTGGCTGTCAAATTTGTAAGA
>CAAKHG010043905.1:0-11568 GCA_901007715.1 Dactylopterus volitans
GGTGGAGACCGGGAGAGGGACGGGTGTGCGTAATTAAGGCAGGAGTCGGCGAATGGGGACCAGCAGATGGAGAGGAGGAGACCCCCCCCACACCCCCCCCACCCGCCCCAGCCATCGCATCCCAGCACAGCCGAGGCTGGCAAGCGCAGGAACGCTAAGAGCACGGGGCGGACGCCTGTGTGTGTGTGTGTGTGTGTGTGTGTGCGGTCCTGGGTGTGTGATAAGCACATGTTCCCCTGGGTGAGTGCTTGAGTGATCTAACAGGGGCAATTAATTTGTTTTATATACGATTTTAACTCCTCCGAGCTGCGACAAAAGGGGGGCAGTCCTCTGGGAGCTCTGAATGCTCTCTGATACAAACCGGGACCCCCACGGGGGAGATGCGCAATCAGCCCGCCCGCGAGAATGCCCGCTCATGCCCCGGCTTTCATGTGTGCTGCTGAGGGGCGAGGCGGTGTGTGTGTGTGCGTGCGTGTGTGTGTGTGTGGTGGTGGGGGTCCGCGTGTAAACTCATTTCCCGCCATGAATGCGTAATGGAAACCGACGAGGCTAATGACTTGTAGAGGTGACCTACTTTATTTACGCGCAGGAAAACGGGGATCTGCGCCTTTCATCTGCGGCGCGTGAAAGGAAAGGCGGGATTTATTTGCGCGGAAGGCGACGCTGGCGCGGCGTCCCAGGAGAGGCCGCCGCCGCCGCCGCTGC
This sequence comes from Dactylopterus volitans, assembly GCA_901007715.1. Lineage (NCBI taxonomy): Eukaryota > Metazoa > Chordata > Actinopteri > Syngnathiformes > Dactylopteridae > Dactylopterus > Dactylopterus volitans. The sequence continues at coordinate 706 of CAAKHG010043905.1, forward strand.
CGCCGCACGCTTCCACTCGGCTCAGTCGATTAAGTTGACACTGGCGGCGTGACCTTTCCTCCTGACCGCACGTGCTGCTTTACCAGCTAAATTTTAGCGTTTTCTTAAAAAAAAAAAAAAAAAAAAAAAACGCAGGTAAACCCGTCACGTTGATGACATCACCAGCGTGCCGGAGCGCAGGCAGGTAAACAATGGAGAGCTTCATAAACGACAAAATCTCGTAAACTGAATATCCAACATGTTTTATTTGGTCTGTCATCAAATGAGGAAACAAGTGCGGGAAAAAAAATGTATATTATCAACCTTCTATTCATTTTTGCTAAATTTCACATTTATTGTACCAAGTTTGCACACCAGCGTCCAAATATTATTGTATTCAAATCGTTTTATTTCACCCGATTTAGCATCTTTAAAAGACTGTACGAACCCTAAAGTTTGCAAAACAAGAGGACTATGTCAAGATTATGATTTGATTTCAAATCCTGTAACTTTCTTTTTTTCTTAGTTTTATTTCTTTATGTTGTGTAATTACAGTTTGTATTTGTGAACTATATTATGTATATTATCCTAATGTTTTGTAACATTTTCCTGTTAACATGTTTTGTTCAATAAAGAAAAATAAATAAATAAATAAAGAACGGAAAGCAGCACGAAAGCAGCGGAGATGTCGGTCAGCTCGGTTTCTTGCGCACTTTCAACCTTTTGGCTTTTGAAATTTCGTGAACTCATCGCGGACCGGATGACCATGGAGCGATGGTCAATGAGATGGGGTTTGCCGACAGGAGCCCGTCGTCGGCGCGGTCATGCGGGTTTCTCGGCCAGCGGGGGGAAAAACGAGAAACGAAGGCTCCGGTTTTCTTCTCAAAGCGTTTTGATGACTCAGCACGTGGGTTAGGCATGAGCCGGGGAGGGGACGCCACTTAAATGAGAAGGACCCTTTTAGGAGCGCGTACCTCCTGAGGAAAAGGCCCAGATCGGCCCCTAAGATGTAGTGGGTGGGTCCTTCCCCTCCACCATGTCTCACCAACATCGGCCTGGTAGTTTTTTGCAGAATCCCACCCAGCAGAAGGCCCCTCCATGGGGCCCAAACCAATGCCAGCGTTTACTGAAGATGCAGTTTAGAAACGGCTATTTTATGATTTGTTTTGGGGCTGAACCAAACTCCTCAGACCTTACAGGAATGACAATCACGGCTGTTTGGACCCAATATTTGTTCTGTCAGTGCATTTGGGCACCACAGAACTGGATGTGCACTCTCCAGCGGACAAATATTTAATGAGAAAATTACTAATTGGAGGGAAAGGAGGCTTTATTGGACGACTGGTTTAGAATTGTTTGTGGCGTCGGCATTTTGGAGAGACTAATATTCTCATTAAAACTACAATCAAATTTAAGAAATTTAAGAAATGGTGGGCAAAATGGGATGAAAAATTACAGAAACCTGAATTACTTTAAAAGGCCCAGTTTTTATCTTTTATTGCATTAAGTGCTGTTGGGAGCAGATCCCATTGGATAGACATGGAAGTCGTTCATGGTTTTGGTTTTTGGGGTTTTCTCATTGTTTAATATGTTTAATATGAAAGTGGGGGGCGACAGATGTGAGTAAAGTTTGAAAGAAAAAAAGTTTAAAGAAAAAAACTCCCAATTCTGTTTCCCCCTGATTAAAAAAGTGGACTAGAATTTTTCTTTTTTAAAGGCGATTTTAACTGCAGTTACCCTGAAAAGTACTGGGTCCTTTCTTGAGCCCCAGTCCACCAAATCCAAAGCTCATTTTCGTGTGATCCTGCACGAGCCGCAAGCCAGACCGGCAGCGTTGCCCCAAGACACCTCAGAATTTACATCCAGCTTCAAGTCCTAATGGAAAAAAAAAAAGCAGAACAAAACAATGTGCATCCTGTTTGCATGAGGTTGGTGATGGATGAAGCATCTTTGTTTCTTTGTGGGAGAGCTCTTGGGTCGGCCACATTCCGGACCTGCACTTATCTTCATTTCGACCACAGCCAAAGACATCTCCCTTGAGAGAAGTGAAGGATTTTTGCGCTTCTTCTCCGATGACTGAGCCCTTCCAGGAGTTCGCGGAAACATTACCCCCCCCCCTTCCCCCCTTCCCCCCAACGAGAGTGGAACCATGCTGGGGGGTCGACCCCGAAGCTCGGCGGACGCTGAGAGCGAACGCCTGTTGCATGACTGGACGGCCGAGACAAACCGCGCCCTTGATCTCGCCTGGAATATCCCAGACGTTCCCAAACGTGCTTCATACCTTTGTCATTTCCTCCTCGGGAGCGAGCGGGCAAAACAAGTTGCATCATCGCCTCCGCGCGGCGGTCTTGTGGCTTTTGACTGGTTGCGGAGCTGCGAAACCAATACATGCGAGGTCCTTTCACACAAGCAGCTCAACCCTGGCGAACTGTGGCACCAGAATCTGCATCGCTGGGCCAGCGCGAACCAACGCCGACCTTCAGCTCACCAAATTGCTCCTTCAAACTTCTTCTTCTGCTGTAACTTTCAGCAGATTTATTGTTTTTGGCAGCTTTTCCGAAATGAGTTTGGGCGTTGAATTCAGTTCATGCGAGCAACAGGTCCTTAAAGGCCTTGGATTTGGCTGCCAAAACACACACACACACACACACACACACACACACACACACACACATAGGGGGAACTCACGGGTCATTATTGCGTTATTGATGTTGATCCTGTGTCAAGGTTACTTATTAGGGGTCAAAGTGTCGGCCCCCTGTGGCCTGTGTGGGTAAACACTACTGATTAGAGGAGTCGGGTCACCCCCTCCCACCACCTCAAAAAAACTATTAACTACCCCTCATCAAAACCTTTTCACACCCCTTCACCCTCCCGTCTCGGGCCCTTATTCAGTCTCATTAACTCACCACTCCGCCCCCCTGCGGCCCCTCCTGCCCCTCCTGCCCGGCTCTCCTCTCTCCTCTGCGGCAGACCGGCGATGCTATCAGCCCATCAGTCGCTATTGGTCTCCAGAGAGGGTCCGGGACGCTGGGAACCAGGAGCCCCGACTGGTTCTCTGGAGAAAGAGGAGCGAGCCGGACAACAGGTTAGACGATGAGGAGAATGGGCTTTTTAAAAGACAAAAAAAAAAAAGGTGGTCATCACAGATAGCAGCGGGCCCTCATTGTACCCCAGATTCCCATCATTAGAAGAATAATAAATAAAAACAGCAGCCCGGAGCTGTCGATAACGACGGCGGGAGGGTCATCAGTCGCCGATATGGAGGGCAGAAAAACGAGCAGGAACAAAAGGACGAGGCGTGGGAATCATCCCACGAGGCCGACTGAACGGGATCGGCGGTTAGACCCTCTCCGTGCCGCTGCCCCACGACGGCGGACGCCGACTGATCGGCAGGACTGCAAAATCTAAGAGGACATTTCCCGGTGGCACGACGGTCCCACATATCTCAGCATGACCCGGAAATGATCCAGGATTCAAACTTGAACAAAACCCCACACGAGGTCCCTCTGACGCGACGCATCTCCTCCTCGCAGAGTCCCGACACGGCGCGCGAGCGCCGCCGCACGCCGCTGCACGCCGCCGCACGCCGCCGCCGCGTGTTGTCCTCCGCAGGCCCATGGTTACCGCGCAAACAGGAAGCACTCTCGGGCGACGCGGCGCTCCTTCTCAGCGCCGCAGATCTGTCAAACGTAAACAACATTAGGCTGAATAAACAGAGACTCAGGTGCGGCAAACAGCTCACTTACCGACTCCGTGGCAACGCCGCACCTCCTGTTTACATCAGTCGGATCATTATGGGAACTCCAGGGCCATAACTTATTCATCATAAGCAATAAGGCCGTCAGCAGAGAGAAGACGGCCTGGGCACGTCACCCACCGGCTCAGAAAGCGGCGCAGCCTTTTCTATTCATCAGCCTCTTCCAGTTCAGTTGGTCCAGGATTTGGGCAGTTTTATTTGACCCAATATTGGAGGTGTAAAAAACCTGCCTGGATGATATTCCAGATCAAACAGCCGAACCTCGCTCGGATGGGAAAAGAGGGTCTCGGATCTTTGGATCATGCCCAGGCATGGCTCCACTGGGAGCAATCATTTTTGGGAACTCCCTATAATGGGAAGTTCCATTAGCTGACAAAAGCCAAAGGAGAGAAGGGGAGAAAAAAAAAAACAACACACACACACACACACACACACACACACACACACACACACACAAGCGTCGCCGATAGAGGAGAGTCGCGTCTCTCCATCATTCTAATCACATTTTCCAGATATTTATGAGAGGCTAGGAGAGCAGCGCTCAGCCGAGTTTCTTTGTTAATTGAAGCAGTGATAGAGATTTACTGACTATACACTGATGTCAAATGTGTGTGTGTGTGTGTGGGGGGGGGGGGGGGGGGGGGGACCGGCCCTTGCCAAGCACAGGGAAACACTGAGGTGACTTCGGGATAGAGTGCAGAGTGAAGCCGCATCGACGTGTCAAAATCACGAACCCCGGCGCCGACTTTCACTACAACAACATCTCATTAAAGTGGAAATAATCTGGACTTGACCCGCCTCACTTCCCCGGGGTCGGGTCCCACTTATGAGCAGCCTTGCGGATCTGTCCAGTCCTTACCAGCGTAGGCTCGTAAACAGAGGGAGCGAAGGCTGATCAAAATCAGCGAGGGGCTCAAGGGCCTCTCCCCCACCCCCCCCGTCTCCCCTCTGGAGCAGAGCAGTGATGCTATCTACCAGTTGGATGCTATTGGTCTCCAGAGAGATCTGCAGACGCTGGGAACCGGGACCCCCAACTGGTTCTCTGGAGAGAGAGAGAGAGAGAGGAGAGAGAGCGGGACAGCAGGTTGGCTGATGAAGATGGTGACCCCCCTGAAAAACAGCCGGGAATCACGCAGGCCGGCGTCGCGGATCGCAAACAGGCCTCCAACGTGTCCCTGATTCCCCCCTAAGCTTATCCAAACCTGGGAAAGCCTCACAGTGGAATGCACAAATGTAACAATAACTTCAATTTAATTAAGCGGCGAGCATCTCCGTGTTTTGAAAGGGAAAGTTACATAAGTATTCTTTCGTTTGCTTCGCCGTCGGGAAAAGGAAAAAACTGCGGGCCTCAGATACGCCTGTGAGGAAACACGGAGCCCTCCTCCCTGGAAACGTTCATCAGGCTCTCGAGCCGCTCAGCCTCGGCCTTAATGAGGTGAAAAAGCCTCGGTGATCAAACTTCAGACACATGGGTGAATAACACCTCGGGGACTGCTGGGGAAATTAGGAGAGCGCATTTAAGTCGGAATCATAATTGCGCGCGGGGTGAAAGCATCTGTCAGGGAGGGGATCCACCCGCAATCAAGCCAAAAATAAAAACCATTACCCAGGCAAAGTGGAGGGCCATTAGGCGGCCTCACCCTCGGTGACCCCCCCCTCTCCCTCCGACGCGAAACCAGCCCGGGAAGTTTTTTTGGCGCTCAGTCAGAGAGGCATTAAAGTTGAGAAGACAAAGAGGGCGAGAAACGCCGAAAACGACAGATTAACTTCCCCTTCACGCTCTGATTTACGGCCGCGCGTCAGGCCGGCTGAAGGAATTTAATATAAAGTGATCTATGTACCTTGGCAGCGGCCCGCCGTGACGAAAGGCCTCCGACGAGAGCAGGTACGTTTCCATTCCTGCATCCCTCACACGCCCAGAACGGCACAAAACACAACACACACACACACACACCGTCGGGGCTTCGGAGAAAGAGGTTCTCGGATGTCAGCGCGTTCGGCTCTTCTGGCTCGGCGCATCTGATCAGCGAGACCGCCGATCAAGGAACCCCGGGAGCGGCACGCGTGCCACACGGGCGCCCGGCCGGACGCGGGACCGCGCCGCCAGTGCTCGGATATGAGCCGGCGCATCGTCAGGCGTTTATCGGCGCTTGCCGTGTCGATCCGGCATTGATATCGGCTGACTGTCGATGACCGTTTTTTTTTTTTTGACACGAGAGGCGCGGCGATGCAGTTTGGACGCTTTTTTTGGGGAGGCGGAGGGTTTTGCTGTTAACCTGAGACACCAGACTGTATCTCTAGATAAAAAAATAAAAACTATCCTCTCCGTCTCTGAATGGAGACGGAGAGGATAGTTTTTATTTTTTTGGCTGGGTTTTCTCGCAAGCCTTCGAAAGGGCGACGGGAGACGTCCACACACGACTCAGGCCCTCGTCTCTGCTGGCAAGATGGACGCTGCCGTCACTGAGAATGCGTTTAAGTGGAAAACACAGATGGAAACAGTGAATATGAGGTAGAAGTGCTCGTTGTGCGTATATGTGTCCATATCCAGTTGGACGGAGCGTTTCTGCTGAGTCATAGAACGCATAAACCGCCTGCTTGAAAGCCTCCGCTTAGCATCCAGAGACGAGATAAAAGAGTCCAACAAGTTAATTGCCTTCAAATATCGGTCAAATATTGGCTGGTGGCGGCGTCGATCCGGAAGAATTTCAGCCCCGGAAAGCCGGATCCCCGCGCGCACATTCCAGTTTTCTCCCCTTCGTAATCCCCGGCGGTTCCGCTTGGAAAGACAAACTCCGCAAAACTCACTCACCGCTCGTCCAGCGGCGCATAGTCAGACCGGCGTCGGCTCATTGGCGGCGGACGGCCGTCACGCCGCCGTCACGCGGCTTCAAGGGCGCTATCACAGAAACGGACCCCCCGCACCCCCCTTCCACGACTGTTGACCAAGCGGTAGCTGTGATGCTAGCGTTAGCTCAGCTCCGCAAAGCCCTTGAGCGTATGAAGGCCCCACAATGCATAGCTCTCTGACACACACACACACACTCACTCACTCACTCACTCTCTCACACACACACACACACGCACACACATACAAACAAACACACGGAGATTAAATCTGGGCTGGCTACTGCTTGGCCTCTCTCTTTGATGAGCCAAGGAGCCAAGAGTCTGGGTGCTGGATTAAGATGGCTGAACTAGATTCACACACACACACACGTGCACACACACACACACACGCACACACACATACAAACTCCCTAGAGGGGTTGACCCTGATCCCCCATTCATTTACATTGAGTAGTCTTTTTTCCCCCCTCTAAAGTGAACACAAAGACCCCTCCACAATGGTTAAAAAACCACCTTTGAGATTAGCCAGCATAAACAAACACTTAGTCATCTGAGAGCAGACCCCCCCCCACCTCCACCCGCCGCCCACCTCATCAACCCCCCCTCCACACCCCGTCACAGCCTCGACTCCGACTCAGTTAATAAATAATATGCGGGGTCCAAAGGAAAGATCCGCATTATCGGAAGCGCCGGGGCTTGCATGACCGCGCCGTGTGTTGTGTTACACCGCGGCCAGCTAGCTTGAGTCCCGCCGCGCCGCCGTATCGCGCATGGAAGCCGACACCGCCGGCCTCTCACGGGGGAAAGTGACGCTCGGCGGCTCGGGACGCTTTTCCAGTCCGTGTCGAGTCGGAGGGGTGGTGGAGGTGCGGGGGTGGGGGTGCGGGGGTGGGGGGGGGTTGAAGCCGCGTTCGATATGAGGACTCGCTGGCCCGAAATCCTCGTTCCAGGGTGGAGGAAGAGGCCCGCGAGCAGCTCGGAATCTGGGAATTATGGCCTCACGGCTGCACGCCCCCCGCCGGCCAATCAGGTTGCAGTTCACGTTCCTGTGGTGGAGACTTTGAAGGAATTTAAATCAAAGGTGCTAAATGCTCTCCTTCTGTTCTTGAGTTAATTAAATAATGGAAGGTTTTTTTGTTTTTTTTTACCTATCTGGTAAAACGTTCTCCATCATTTTATCCATTTCTGTGGAAGACAATATTAGAAAAAAAAAGTATTTTGCAAGGTCACATGAACTCTGACCTTTGACAACCACCTTCTCATCCAACCCATCTTCGAATGGATGTTTCCCTCCTGAAACATCACGCTCACTCAATTTGACCACTTTAGTTTCAGTTAATTTTCCTCCGTTTATCTATTTATTTATCGTAGGTGCGGCTGCGTGAGGCACTGATGGATAGTCAGCTGTTACCTGTGGTGGATGCACACACATCACACGTGCTCAGTATCTCCACTGGGAGCTGGAATAAGTTGCTGTGGACGGGAACTCAAGGAAAACGCATCCTTTTTTAAAAAATTTTGGTTGTTTTCTTTTTTTTAAGGCTCACCTCAAAAAATCATATCTGTTTAAAAGATCATCATATTTTGAATATTTTCATCACATTACTCACTGCGGCTCACTGTAAATTGATTAAATGATTCAAACGGTGGCGAAAACTTAAACAGATTTTTTTTTTTCTCAAACAGTTAATTAACTTGACTGTTGCCGCCAATTAAGCGCCGCAGTCGCTTCAGCGCCGCAGTCGCTTCAGCGCCGCCGGAGTTGTTTTCTCCGTCATCATTCAAGGCACCGACAGGATGGGCGAGATATCTGTCGTTAAGATGTCGAGCCGAAGCAGCTGCGCGAGCCCACACACACGCGAACACACACACACGCGAACACACACACACACACACACACACACCTGAGGACGGCGGATGCCTGAGGTGCTTTTGACAGTAACTGAGCAACAGCGTCTGGTTTATAAGCCCGTGGGATTACCTAACAACGGGAGTGAAAGGCAACAGGAGCGCTTAAGTATCCGGCTGATCCTTCGCTCTGAAGCACAAAAGCAGTCACTTAAACATCCACACCTGCAATTAGCCACTCTGGCATCTGGGGGCGGCTGCTGCCACAGCGCGTAGCGTGCTAGCGCGCGAGGGCGCTAGCGCGTTCAGCCGAGGGCCTCCGACAGCCACTTCGGCCCTTTTTAAGAGCGAGATATCAACTTCATGATGGTTCATAACGTGTTTTTTTGAGGCGTGAGGACAGCAGTGCGCGTTCGGAGCTAGCGCAGCCACAAACGCAATTGGCTATCTTGCGCCGTTGACGTTGCTCGGAGCCACGGTAGCAAGGTCTAACGAGGTCTAGCAAACTCAATCTGAAGTGACTGGTTCATTGTTAATTTTAATTTTATTTATTTATTTTTTTGCAGTTTGAAACAGACAATAACTGTTAGAGAACGTTTGCCTTCCACACGCTCCTCAACAGACATCCATAAGCGCCTCAGCGGCTTCCGATATTTCACCGAAAGCTGCAGTTGTACATGAGGCCACGCCCCCATTTTTTGCAACATTAAACCCCCGCCCCAAAAATGTCCAAATTTTAGCTTGATCCGAGTGCCGCACGCTAACATGGAGGAAGCAGTGGAGCCAAAATCTGATATTGTCACGGGCCTTGTTGTCCTTCAACGTTGAAAAATTTGTTAAGATGCAAGCAAAGCAAATTTGGTATGCATCATCACAATTTAGCTGGAGGGTCGTTTTTTATTGTTATTATTCTTACCTGCGAAATTACAGTCAGCTGGTAAAGAATATGTTATTCGGGGTAAAACGCTGATGTGGTTGGAGTCAGTTTGTAGTCCAGGATTTGGCCGCAGCAACGATCTTTTATTTTGACCTGGAACAAAAAATAAATAAATAAATACATAAAAATTGGCTCAAAATTTCTCACAAGCACAAACGGAGACAAAAAGTAATTTAAAGAAATAGTCAGGATACCTCATGGTCACACTGATAACTCACACGTCCACCCAACAGCCATAACATTATGACCGCTGCATGTTCACCATAGAGTACAATACAACAGCGCTGCCATAAATTCTCCCTTCAGGAGGAGTTCTACGTTGACTTTTGATTGAGTGTGTTTGAGAGACGTGTTGACATCTCTGAGTGATTGTTATTGGGGCTGTGATTTGTGACGCCGCTGCTGAACTGCGCTGGGTTACGCTGGGAGGCGTCACTCCGGGGCGGCGACGCCCTCTTTCCAGCCGCGTGCCGCCGCCAGGAATCTCCTGAGCGTAAAAGCGTTCCTCCCGGCTGAGGCGTCGCCGCGCTGCCGGCCTGTCAGGAGCCGAACCCGCCGCGCGGCTTTCCACGTCTGATGGGAATGAAACATCTGCACAGCATCGGAGAGGAGCCAACAATCTCCGGGGCGTGATGTCGTTTTAGCTGCTCGATCCGCCGCGGCTGAACCGCACCCGCCCGCAATCGCCAGGAGAGACGAGGGCGGGGACGCGGCAGACAGAAGCGCTCGTCACTCCACAGGTTTCCTGTGGGAGGAGCCAAGGAACGGTCGAGGAAATGTTCTCAAAGCGCCGAACAAATTGCTCGTCCCGTTACGTTCAGGTGACACCCGGCCGCGTGCGACACGTCAGCTGTTGGACGCGGCGTCGCTCGGCATGCCGTCGGAGTCGGGCCACTCCCCCACACCCAGCTGCGGTCTATGTAATTATGATTGTAATTGTAGCTTAATGATGTAAACATAAACCTTTTGTGAGGTGATATTTATGATTAGGATGACGGTTAAACAGCACCTAATGCATAAGAAATATATAATTTTGTTTCTGTTTTTTTTCATATAAGAAAGTCTAACAGCAGAAGAGAGATGGGAGGGGCACGGGGGTCGGTGGGAGGGGCGCGGGGGTCGGTGGGCGGGGGCATGTCGACCGCCGCCGCCACCATCGCCGGACGATGCCGCGGGAGCGCTGTCAGACGGGCAGGTGGTGTGTCGTCACGTCACGGCAGAGAGAAAAAAAAAAAAAAGATGTGATTATGTTACCTGTCTTGATTTAAATCTTTATATTTATGATAATTGGTATATTTTCATTATTATCAAGTGATAAGTTTAACATATCAGGTTTTAAAGCCGCTTAAAAAAAAACGGCATTTTAAATTGACTTTGATTTTCATTTATTAATCCGGTTTATGTTGAATTGATTTTTTTTTCTCACTTTTTTGTTCTTCTTGCCTTTACTTTTACTTCACTGAAATGAGAAAACAGACGTCTTGCAGTT
>CAAKHG010043906.1:0-11851 GCA_901007715.1 Dactylopterus volitans
TTTTAAACAGCCTTCAGCTCCATCTGCTTTAATGTAGACCGCGGTATCGCCATGGCGTCGGGCGAGCGGCGCTCCCACAGGCCTCCGCTAGGCCATTAGGTTGGATATGGATATTTGTCCATGTCCTTTACACTGGATGCCACTCACTGGGGTGTATCGGTTTCAGGCAGGCAGGGGTTAAAATCAGGGAAATAGTAACCACAGCGACGGGAGGAGGCGAGCGTGAGTCTGGGTGGTGTTAATACAGCATCAAAAGCATGACAGTTTCCATTTGGGCTGAACACTTGTGCTTTGATGAACTGATGTTTTAGAGCAGCGGTGTTAGATGTGGAAATGATGTGTGGTGACACGACACAGCACCGCTTTGATATTTTCACATGAATCAATAGCAACGCTGACACACACACACGCGCACGCACACACACACACACACACACACACACAGGAACATACAGGTCACAGACAGCGTTTCCCCACATCTCCTGCTGATATGTCACAATCTCAAGGCAGAAATATCCAGCCTGAATGACACCTTTGATCAAATCGCTGTTTTTCTACTGTCACAGTCACACAGCATGACCGAAAAATGGGATTAGGATGAGTCAATAAATCGACCTTACTGAAATGCAAAATCCGCGATAGCAAAGTATGTTGGAGGTGACAGGAACAGCTTATTTTTCTAAACAGAGGTAGTTGAGTAATGTTCCGGGACTGGCAAATAACTAAGTTGCCTGTTGAGACACAAACACAAACTGCCCACTGAAAAAAAAAAAAAAAAAAAAAAAAAAGGGTCCAATACAATTGAATGAAGCATCAAATCCTCCATCGTGTGTCATAATGACCAAAAATGACCTCCAAGCCTTGTAAGTGTCCCTATGCGACACACTAGAAAGACCCAGCTGGGCCACGCCTGAGCCCTCCACCATGAAATGGAAGGACTCCGGGTGTCATGAGATTGTGCGCATTGCATCATGGTACATGCACAAATCTATAGCAGGATCCGAGCAGGAGAACTCGGCGTTCATATTGATTCAATTGGCGTCAATACTCAGTACGGCACAATGGAGAGTCCGTAGGAGGACAATGGAAACTGGTCTCCTGCAGGGGGGAGGGGGGAGTGACACCTCTGTCAACACAAACAAACTCTACAATATATATATTTTGTTTTATTCACCAAAGAACCAAGTTTGAGAACCACCATCTTTACCATGACAACACACAGGAAGCAGAGATTTCACATTTTGGCCCCCAAAATAGTTTGTATTATCAACACAAACTGATTAGTGGATCTCCAAACATGGCAAAACAACTGAGGGGAAAATTAAATAATAATAATAATAATAATAATAATAATCACATGGGTATATGATTTACATCACTAGAGCTTTTAGGGAAAAAAAAGTTTCTCACATGTCATTGATCTCTTGCTGCTTAAACGTTCTGTCTGATTCCTCCTAGAATATTCATGCATCCATCATCATTTCCTCTGCAACATTAACCCCCGTGGGCACTTTTTTCCGTCACTGATGGCAATGGGAAGACATTCCGTATTCTGGACTCTATATCAGTGTCACAGTTCCATGGAGGGCTTAGTCTTTAACAAAAAAAAAAAAAAAAAAAGGTGAACTATAAGTGCAGAATACATATTCACTTAACCCAGATTGTGCTGAAAAAAAAATATCTTACTTAACATCTTCATCTTATAAAACTGAATATATGCAGCGCCTTAAATAGCAGCAGCTCCGGCGCATTGGAAAAAGGGCCCCGATATCCCTCAGGATTAAAAGCAGCACCGTTTTTTTTTTTTTTTTTTTTTTTTACCTGACAAAAGACATGAGGGAGCGAGACGTGGGACAAAATAAGAACCAAAGTGCAGCTGAACCGAGCTTCTCGGCTGTCGGCCTCCACTCCGTCTCTCCGACACAAAGCAGTCACAACCGGGCCAGCTCAGACGAATGGCCCTGCTGTCATGGAGTGTGAGGAGCCCAACAGTCATTTACAGTGGATCATTTATCTCAACCGCGCGTGTGTGTGTGCGCGCGTGTGTGTGTGTGTGTGTGTGTGTTGCCGCGCGCCGGATACTCCTCACAGCTTAATCTCAAAAGAATGTTGGTACAATGTGTTAAACATGAATAAAAATAGAAGGCAATGACAAATCCTCTCTGAGCTACTTTCAGTTGAAAATAGTACACAGACTTGATATTTTTGATGTTTAAACGGGGGGGAAGGCGCAAAAAAAAAAAAAAAAAAAAAAAGTTTTTATTTTTGTAAATAGCTTCATTTGGAATTTGATGGCTGCAACAATCCCAAAAGATTTGGGACGGCGGCATGCTCGCCGCTTTGCCACGTCAGCTTGGCTTTTCAACACCGAGTCGCTCACTGAGGACAATGGTGAAGTTTTGCAAACGGAAATTGTCCCCCAACCGCAGCTTAGATGCCTCAGCTGGACTTCAGCCGGTCGACAGTTCGGGGTCGAATTTTGAATCTGTCAGGGCGAGATGCTGAACGATTGTTGTCGGGACTGCAATCTGTGATGCTGCCGAAACTGCGCTGAAAGCTGTCCCTAATATTTTGGTCATCCCGCTCAAATGCACCGATGTCACAAAAGTTTCATGGACACTTCTCGGCATAAACCGGTACAGTGCAACAGCATCCCACATTGCCGCGATGCCCCTGTCGGGCCACCGTACAGACGAGCTTAGGCCCAGAGAAGTGGATGAAGAGACGGGTGTTCTTCTTGAGCGTGTCCGATCCCTCCGTGTCGTCCGACCCTCTCCGACTCGCGTCCGTCTTTAACGCGCTGCCAACTGAGAGATTTAAAGGTCACGACATTCGGCGTCGGTCGCCTGCCTCGCCCCGTGCACGCGGGGATTTATCCGGACTATTTTCAACCCCTTCGATGAAACTGCACATTGTGGATGGCGGAATCTCTACGTTCCTCGCGGCTGTGCGTTGACGAGCGTTGTTCTCCAGCTGTTTCTCATGACACCGGCTAACCTCTCCCGGTCCTTGCCGGTGAACCCACCTCGCGAGGATGTCATGACAGCCTGCTACTAATCAACCTATTCATCTGTGGAAAGTTCCAAGCAGACACTTTATGAACGTTGCGCAACTTTCCCAGTCCTTTCTCGCCCGTCCTCCCGAACTTTCTGCGATGTGTTCAGCCAACAAATTCAGAATAAACGTGTGTAAAATATCAGTTTTCGCATCACGTTTTGTACTATGTTTAACTAAATGTGATTAGAAATATGCAAAAAAAACCATTATTTACAATTAATGCAGAATCCCAACCGTATTTGTGTCGCGAAGCAATATGACTATTTCTGAAATCATGCTGAAGTTCTTTCACGTAGGATGACCAGGTCATAGCGTGAAACAACGCTGGACCTCCACCTCAGTTTGCGCAACAGCTAGGTTACACATTTCTCCACATTTCGCCGAGACGCTGCCGTTATCACCTCGGTCTGCGAGGAGAAAGCGAGCGGTGGCGGGCGGCAGCATATCACAACAATATGTTCACTCCCACTTAAAGGCACGGGGGGATGCTAACTTTCCTGGCATATCTGGGCAGCGAGTGAAACACCGGCGTGACAAACACAAGCAGTCGGCACGAATTCCCCCGCGTGGGCCGGCTGGCGTAGCCGACTCCGGCCCTTACGTAAGAAGCTCCGGCTAGAACGTAGCATCGGAGTATAGGCGCAGCCGTCTGGGCAGAAGCGCGGCTCGTTTGCGCCGCGATGACTCAACGCCGTCCCTCGAGGCGCGACGTGGCACAGGCAGACAGGAAGAAGTTAGCGCGCTTACAAATTGCACCTTTAAAGACTGCTGATGAGCGGCTGATGTAATTCAAAGCAATGTTCTTATTTTAGCGCGTATGCTTATGAGCTGTACTTGCGCGCGATCCATCACTCGGTGGGAGCAGCAGTTTGTGTCGGACAGGGGAGGGTGAGGCCGCAGATGCTGGAGCCCCCCCGTCAGACCGGCTGATGGGAGCCCAGAGGCGAGGGACACAGCTAACGGCGGCACAACATCATGTGCCATTTTGATCTACTTCTACGCTAGCATACATAATCGCGCCTGAGAGTCCGACCACCATTGGACGGAGCGCTCAAAGCGACCCGCCTCGCACCTCCTCGGTTGATGAGCCCCTCACGGCGTTGGGACTCTCTAAACTGTTTCAGCAATACATCCGATTCATCTCGAGTCACCAATCATCTGACGACATTTTTACGGCCGACGTCGAGTGCTGAGGTTTTTCGCGGCGAAACCGGGGTTGTGTCCGTCAGCGCTGGGAACGTCCCGCACTACCGCTCGAGTGATTTCCACAGCGAGAAGCACTTTCTCCCTTTTCCTCCCACAGTGCAATTTTTCCTCACGCTAACAAAGAGATACATCATCGATAATGGGAAAGCAAGAAACATTGGGGATAATCTCTGCGGTGCTGGATCCCAAATATAGATGATTTATGAAGTGAATTTGAATTAAGCTTTGCTCAACTTCCCTCTGTCCCCCCCACAAAATTTCTAAGCTAGTCTTTGCTCAAATAAATGGAGAGTTATTACTGGCACCCTCACGCTAGAATTCAATTATAAAACAGGAAACTCCACGAAGGTGTATTTCAGTCTGGCAGTTATTTACCTTTAGACATGACAAATGTACCAAATCTCTGAGCTATAGTGCATTTGTGTATCGCAGCATGTAAACACCAGTCTCGCTCTGCTGCCTCGGTGGATATGGGAGACAGAATTTGGGATTTCTGAGGAGCGTGATTGCTCATTTAGTGCCCAAAACCCCGGCGAAAAATTAATGGGTTACGTCAGTCATGTCTGGCAAAGCAACTGGAGTGAAAGAAGAAAAAGGGCGAGCAAAAGAGCACCGAGAGCTGAAGCTGCGGAATGAAGGACTTCCGTTTAAAACATATTCCTGACCATGCCAAGAGAAGCTGATGAAAGCACTTTGTACTTTGTTGCAAGGAGAGAAGTAGTCAAGGATATAGAGGACTCATTTGGAAGTCAAAGTGGAAGTTGTAACTACAGGAAAAAAAAAAAAAAAAAAAATTCTCTTGGTCCTGTGGAATGAACAATGTCTGCTGCCTCTGGCGTTGAGGGCAGAAGCGAAAGCATGAAGGAAACCACGAGCTGGCGGAGCTGTGTGAAGCCCGATCCGGAGAAAAACCTGACAAAAAAAACGAGGCAAAGCTCTGCGGCGCGACACAATTCGCCGCGTCCATGACGCCATCTATCGTGCGCGCGCCGGCTCGTGTCTCCCGGCGTCCGCGGCGTTCCCCTCTCACTCCGGGCTCCTTTCATTACGCGTGCTTCCGCCCGTCCGTCATCATCGAGGGGGATCTTCACGTCCCTTTAAATGCACGTCGAGGAGGCTTTGGGAAGACCGCGGAGTGCGAAAACAGCGGTCTTCCTGCGCGGATTATAGCTCGCCGTCGTAACCGTAACCCTCTCTTGTGGTCGGTGTGACCTGAGACGTGAGGAGGAGACGACAATGACGGGGTGGGGTTGTCTGAACGTTTTGCTACAATCTAAACGAAGGGCCCCAGCACTTTGGGACCCACCTGAGGACGGTGCCGTACAAAGAACCGAAAGAACGGGGAGAGAACATCGCCAAACACGTGTGCCTTCTCCTAACAAGTAGCAATCATACGCTCACTGGCCACATTATTAGGTACGCGCGTTCAACTGCCCGTTCATGCAAAATATCCAGAATCAGCCAATGACATGGCAGCAACCCGGTGGATTTAGGAGTTCATTGTCAAGATGATGCGGGAAGTTCTACCCGAGCATCAGAATGGGGGAGATAGGTGGTGGAAGTGAATTTGAATGTGGCATGGTTGTTGGCGCAGTATTTCAGCAACTGCTGATCTTTGAGAATCAGAAATGCTTTATCAAGCTACCGGGGTTTTCATGCTAAACCGTCTCTCGGGTTTGGAGACGATGGTCCCAGCGAGCCGAAGTTCTCTGGGAGAAAATGTCTCGCTGATGGCAGGGGGTCAGAGGTCGGAGGAGAACAGTTGCTCCATGAAACACTCGTTACAACCGAGGTCTGCAGGAGAGCATCTCTGGACTCACAGCACGACCAACCTTGAAGCAGATGGGCTGCAGCAGCAGAAGACCTTCCATCGGGCAGAGCTTATTAGCGAGGTGTTTCTCGTGTAGTGCCCGGTGAGTGCGGGAATTAATCGATAAATTCAAACTGAATATCTAAATCTAAACACTTGCATGACAAGGCAGATGTTTGTAAGTTCCTTCCAAAATGTCAGTTCTCAACAACAGTTGCCACCTTATGGATTGCAGGACGTTACGATGCACGGCTCCTTGAGTAGAGTCATGAGTGAGTCATAAGTGTCGTTCAGGAGTTATGGCTAGTTTGCGCGTGTGTGTGTGTGCTCAGTGACCTTTGACCACAAAATTCGGACCAATTCATTGTTCAGTCCAAGTGGATCTCTGCGCCAGCTCCAGGAGCAGCTTCCTCAAGATCTGAGACGTCGTGTTAAGAAGAGAGTCAAAACAAAACAAAAAAACAACCCGGTTGCAGCTGTCAAGGCTTAAAAAAAAATGTGTGTGTTTACTTGCAGGAGCTGGTATTCATGTTGGCAGCGGCACTAACTCTGCAGACGCACACACGCGCACACACACACACACACGACACACGGAAACCGTTGTGTACAGTCTACCAGCAGATGTTTCCAGCTCCCCGAGTTGCCTTTAATGGCTGAGACGCGTTGGCATATTTTACCGTTACAATGATTGAATAGCCAGAGACATTAAAGGCTTTTTAATTCATTGCCCTCCTGAGTGCCTCACATCTATTTAACAACGTTCAGCGAGCGGGTTCCCCGGACTGAAGAGCACCAGAGGGACAGTTTCCACACCTTTTCATGCACCCGAGCAGCACGCTGGGCTTCTGTTTTGCTGAGCTCATCTTTTCATTTCCTGCGCTCGGCTTTTAAAGGCCGAAAATGAAGCTTTTCAGCAGCTCGTTCCAGGCACGAGATGAAAAGCTCTCCCGTCGCCGGTCAGCCACCGCCAGACGAGTTTCATTCGACGGCTGGGCCAGCTCGCATGTTTATTGAATACGAATCCAGAAGAAACGTGTGTCAGCACTTGTTCCTCATTGGCTAATTGATCTGTGTTTCCCGCTCCTATTCTGTTTTGCTATTGAAGAAATGATTGATGGCGGTATTCCACAATTCCCAGCAGCCGCCATGGTAAACTCGGAGATTAAAGGAGGACCACGGATGTGTGTGTGTGTGTGTGTGTATGGAGGGGAGCCGGCCATTGTCTGGGAGAGACGTCCATTGTGTGTAAATGGAGCGGGATCAAAGGCAAAAGAACAAAGCGGGCGAGCATGGATTCCATAGTAACGGCTCGCTCTCGCCCTCGCTCTCGCCCTCGCCGTTTCCCGGCCAGTCGTCTTCACACCACCTTCGCCGCGCACACCTGGACGGCCGCCGCTGCGCCGCTTTTGCTCGCGTGCGCTTTCATCGCGCCCGAGAACGACACCCGGCCACCCGGAGGCGTCGTCGGCTGCGATCGCCCGACGCCAACTCCGCAGTCGCAGAAGCACGTCCGGCGACGACAAGCCCGCGCGCGAGCGGGTTCGAGTGCCATCCTCAAAGCGGCGACTCACTGGACGGTCTTTATTTCGTTATGCTGTGAAGCGCTGCAGCAACCTCACACGAGGGCCGAACCAGGACAATGCAACACTGTTAAATGCAGCGTCAGCGGGATATCGAGGACGCCGGATTGCGGATGATGGATCATTAGCACCATAAAAGACTTGATTGGATTTGAAAAAAATAAATAAATAAATAAAAAAAATAAAAAAGACTGTGCCCGGCAGCACAAGCTAAATGTATTCAGAGCTCAGTGGTAGCTCAGCAGTTACGGCACACACACGCACGCCAAACTGCGCATCTACCACTGCCCCAGTGATTGCAGCCAGGAGAATGGGGGGGGTGTGCGTCGTGCATGTCATTTTCCGCGCAAACACGCCGGCGTCGCGAGGCACGATAATGACAAATGGCGCGGCGCGGCCTTCCCGCAGCTGCGAGGACCCCTTCTTCAAAGCGTCCGCGCTTGAACGGCCTAAACGGGGGGCGGGTGGGGGGGGGGCCCGATCCACACCAGGAGTCCACATGAACGCACACGTGCACACGGGACGGGCTCGGGAGGCGGCCATTGTGCGTGAGCGCGGCGCCCGGGGGCCCCGCGGGGCGGACCACTCCATAAAATGATTCATTCAGAGCAGAGTCGCGATGTCATTACCGGCCTCATAAAAAAAAAGATGTGCCCGGAGCAAATGCACACATCATCCTTAAAACTGGGAGTCCACTCTGCTTTTTACAAATGGCGCCCGTGGGAGCAGCTCTCCGCAAACACAGATTGTGAGCATCTCCAGGTAAGCGATTTTTTTTCTTCTTCTTTTTTTTGAATAAATAGAATGATTGATTTTTATCTGCTTTCCCAAAGAGCAACCCCTGGCTCATTATTAGTCAAATTGACATCCTCCAGAAAAAAAAAAAAGCAGAGGGCTGTAGAATGTCAGATGGAGGAAAGGTGATGTGGAGGCTGGATGTCTGTTGCCGCTTGGCCTCACTCTCATCAAGCCCGACGCGATTTAACTACATCAAGCAGTCAATCAATGCTAATTCCTGCTGCTTACTGAGGTAGTTAAATGCAGTCACTTTCTCTGCAAGCCTGAATGTTAATCGCTCATTTGAGAGGAAACATGATTTGCACTTAAACCTCAAGCTCTACTAATGGCCCCCGCTGGCTGAAATATTCATTATGCTGCTGTTTGATCAAATGAAGAAACAGCTTTGGAAAGTGCAGCTAAAAATGTTTGGACTTGGAGTGGCGCTCCGGAGGGAAAAGGTCCTGGGGTCATTCAAATGTGGGGCAGGACAAGCGCCGCGGGCGGCAACGCCAGCGAGGCGCTGAGAGCTATCAAGTACCAATATGCACGGCCGCTTGTTTTTAGACCGCATCCGCCGCCATCTTTGTGGATAAAGACTGCATGTCCTCCCGAGAGGTAATTAAAACCATGAATCTACTTACATCCAACACCAGATGACGTCTGTGCGCTGTATGAACTCTCTATTTCCGATAAAAAATGCCAATAAAACATATTCATGAGATAATGATGATGCATACATTTGATAAATTACACGATTTTTGTTTTTTTTGTGGTTTTTTTTAATAAAATAAGGTGATGTAATATAGACGTGAAGTCAAAAGATTCCATCCTCCTCACTAAATAACCGCCCTGGCTCGCAGCAGTTGCTCGGATGACTTCAGCTGCACAGACGCGGGCGGAGGCCGTCGTGGCGGCGGCGCCCGGAGCCTCGCATGTCCAGGAGTGACCAGCTGTCGGTGACAAAAACGGGCGAGTCAACAAGTGGGAACGCGGTGGGAGGCGCGCGTCCGCGGGGAGGTGGGAGGAGCTGGCAGGGACGCGGCCCGCTCGGGCGGCAGCTCGCGCCGCAGTGGCGTGCTCGCAAATTAAATTCAATCCCAGGGGTTGGTCTTCTGGCTACAGCAGTGTGTGTGTGGGGAAAATAAAAAAATAAAAAAAACATTGGAAACCCTGAATTTTTATAAGCTGAATCCACTTTTTTCAGTGTTTTTTCATTTAATTCCATTTTTTATTATTTAAAAAAAACACAGCTACCTATAATGCGGCAATAACTGTATTCGTAGTTTCCGCTGTGGGCCACAACCTGCACACATGTAATGAGGCTGTGGAAACCATTTTGATTTCCAGTGCAACCGCTCATTTGCTGAGAGCAACAGGTCATTAAGGGGGGCATGTAATTGCCATGATGTCAGCCGTACACAATTAACACTGATAAAGATGCAAACCTGCAGACAGCGGCGCAGGGAGTCGGTGTTCCACCGCTTACTTCCGCGTCAGATGATATCAGCTTAGTGCAGTTATCCGGAAACGGAGCCTTCGCGCCAGACTCGGCGCGGCCGCCGTCGGCACGGCACGCCCGCGAGCACTCCACCGCGCGCGCGAGCACCTGAATACGCCACAAGCACCGGAACACACCTGCGGGACCGCTTGAACGGGCCACGAAGCACATGCAGCAGAACAGACCAACAAGCATCTGAACACAGGCGCGAGCGCCAAAGCATCGCCGCGAGTACCCGAACATGCCGGCATGCAAAGGTAGCAGGACACACCCACAAGCGCTCGGAACACCCGCACATGCCCGCAACCACCCGGACGTGCCCGCAGGCAGCCGAACACGCCCACAAGCACATGCACCAGAGCACGTCCACAAGCATGCGAGCATGCTAGCAAGTAGCTGCACCAGAGCACGCCCACAAGCAAGGGAAGACGCCCAGAAGAAACTAAACACGCCGGCAAGCACGCCCACAAGCGCCTGAACATGCCGGCAAGCACCCAAACACGCCCAGAAGAAACTAAATATGCCGGCAAGTACCCAAACACGCCCACAAGCGCCTGAACATGCCGGCAAGCACCCAAACACGCCCACAAGAACCTAAATATGCCGGCAAGCACCCAAACACGCCCACAAGAACCCAAATATGCCGGCAAGCACCCAAACACACCCAAAAGCACTTGCACCCGAACATGCCCGCGGGCACCGAATACGCTCTCGAGTACCCGCCCGCGCCCACAGTCACCCAAACACACCCACCGGTACCCGGACGCAAGCACCTGGACATGCCACCAAGCTGCCACCGGAGGATGCGCTGGCTCTTTATTGGCTAACTGCATTAAATGGGTACCCAGGCGTTGGCAGACTCTGATCAGCCACAGCATTAAAACCACTGACGCGTCTCACATCCGGTATCATAAAACAGCCCTGCGATAAGTCCGACCTTCATGGATATCATGAAGTTTTGAGAGTGCTGATTGATTCTAATGGTCATTTTCGGACGCCTCAATTTGCTGTTCAAACGGAATGGCTGACAATGATGGGCGTCCTCCGTATTTTGTCCAACTGTGTTAAGGTCAAGTCTTTTGTTGACCTGTCAGCAGACAGGCGGACGAACTTTAGGAAAAAAAAAAATAACAATACTCTAATACTCTGCAAACCACATCAACATCCCGTCCTGGCATCCTCTTGATATTTCCAGACGCGAATTTATTGGCCCGATTCTGCCGAACAGGCTCCGTAAACGATGATATAAATCATCGGAATCTCCCGACACATCAGCGGTGATTGACGCGCGGTTCCTCGAGACGATACTGAGATCAATTATTATCGATGAAGCCGTGATGAGCCCCGAGCTCGGTCTGAGACGCGCAGGCGTCCCGCTGCAGCACGAGTCACGAATTCCGTGTATCATCCGCGGAAAAAATCTGAACGCGTCCACGACCTTGTCAAGTGCTGTGCTGTTTTAATCGTTTTTTGGACATTAAATGCTGCATCCGCTTTCCGTGAGCGGCCTCTCAAAATGGGCTCAATTCTCTGAATGCCCATGTTTGCGCTGGCGTGAGCGTTAGCGAATGGACTCGCGTCCTTATACCGAACACAAAAAACCCCCCAAAAAAACCCACAAATACAGCATACATTATGTAAATATGCTTGTTCATTACCGTAAGTTATCATCAGGAGAGGACAGGTACGCTGCAGCTGGGTTTGTACTGCTGACGTTAAAAGATGCCCTGTATTGTTACTTAAATACACCGAAGCTCGAGTCCTCCAGTCAATTAAAAGTCTTTTTTCTTTTTTTTTAACAAATTACCAAGAAACACGCTAATGTTCTCAATTGCTTTTCGTGGCATCTGCTCATGCGGAAGCCTCTCGGTTTTAATTGCCCGGGCTTTATTTTACCCATCACAACCAAACCTCAACACG
>CAAKHG010043907.1:0-13397 GCA_901007715.1 Dactylopterus volitans
TGAACACACGCGCACGCACACGCGCACACACACATTTACGCAGAGCGCCTCAGCAGCGCCTGCTCGTGTGCTGAAGGAGGAAAACATCTCCTCTAAGAGAGAACAATATTTCCCGGCGAGGACGGCGAAGGCACGCGGGCCACGTTCTCCGTCGGGGCTCCAGCAGGAGAACCGGCTCTCACGCGCTCTCGCTGCCGCGTCACCACAACACCCCGAACTCCGCTCCAGCTGCTCCGTGGCGTCAAAAGCGGAGATACGCGGGAATATCTGCTGACCGCGTCAAACTCATGTTTGCATTGAGGATTTGCGTCGCTGCTTTTTCTGCATCAGCGCAGCGGAAAAACGGCCTCCTCTCACAGTAAGTAAATAAAAATACAGGAAAGTTTGTTGATAGAGCACCTTTCTAGAGCAGAGCGTCGCAAAGTGCTTTACAGCAACTAAAATTATCAATAAAATCAAAATAAAACCCCATGAAAAGAGAATTACATTGACAAAGACACAAAAGCAGGTATAAAAAGGATGAGTCTTCAATTGCATTTTGAAGACGTCTACAGAATCCACAGTCTTCAGCTCCTCTGGAGGACAGTTCCAAAGTCTGGGAGCAACAACCTCAAAGGACCCGTCTCCTTTAGTCCTCAGTCGGCTCCGAGGAACAACAACCAAACCCGGATCGGAAGACTTCAGAGTCCTGCTGGAGACCAGCGGGGCTGGACCATGTATCGCTCTAAAGACAATCACGAGAATTTCAAAAGGGATTCTGAGATTAATTGGAAGCCAGTGCGATGACTTCAGGATCAGGTTTGACATGAGACCTTCTGGGTGACCTGGTCTAAAGTCCAGCAGCAGCGCTCAGGACAACTTTCAGACTTGAGCTACCAAGATAAGCCAATAAAGAGTCACAACAGTCAAGTCTCGATGTAACAAAGGCGCGAGTCATCGTTTGTAGCTCAGCTCCAGAGACAAGAAGAAGGAGTTTTGGAATATTTCTCAGGTGGGAAAAAGAGGAGCGAACCGGACCGCTGACATGCTGATCCAGACACAGTCACTGGCCCATTCAAACTCAGAGGATAAAAAAAAACCAAGGACTTTAACAGCGTCAGGAACTACATGTGTGACATGTCGATGCGCTGAGATCAGCACCTGCTTTTCAGTGTTCCAAGCGTAGAAATGTATCTGCCATCCGAGTTTTTATACTGATCACGCGAGCAGAACAGATTATTTAGACATACTCTCATGTTTAAAAGAGACATAAAACTGAATGTCATGCGCATAAAAGTGATGAGAAAATTCATTTAAAGTTCTTCTAAGATACCCCAAAGGCAACAAATACAAAGAAAATAACAAAGGGCCAAGAACAGAACCCTGGGGAACACCACAGGATAGAGCTTCCTTCGATAAGGTAAATTAATTAAAAGTTACACTCAAAGTCTGGTGAGATAAATAAGAAGAGAACCAGTTTCAGGCTGTTCCAGGGGAACCTCCCCACCGTCTGAGTGTCTGTATTAGAACACAGACCTCCACAGTGTTGAAAGCTGCGTTAGAAGAGCGTTAGAACCCGACATTCCTCTGGGTCCGCTCGCATCAGAGAGTCATTGGTGACCATCAGAGGAGCCGCCTGAGTTTTGAGACCTTGTGAGTTTCACCGCAAGGCAACTAAAGTGTTTGGTGTGAACGGAAACAGGAAGTGGAGGGTGCGCAGGGTGCCGGCACCGCCCTCCACTGTCAGCTGCTCATCAGTTTGTGTTAAGATGATTTATACTTTGATACTTTGATTGGAAACATGACAGGAGGAGTTTGCAGGAATCGGAGCGTCGGTCCGTCCCGTCCAGTGATGCAGTTTTGTACCTCAGGAGGTGAAGCTATAGCCCCGCCCACTACGGACGGAACTCTAACCACGGGTGAGTGATGGAACCGCAACAGCTAAATCAAAAGCTTCACTTTACGCTAAGTATTAAAGTTAGAACATCAGTGTTTCTCACAACCAGGGGGACCTTCGGAAAATATGCTCGAAAAATCAGAACAGCAAAAATCATTACCACCATTATTTCCGTTTGGTTTTTATGTGACGATCATTTCCGATTTGCTTGTTTATGAAATCTTGGAAACATCCGGATTTCTTGAAATTTGAAAAAAAAATAATTCAACCAAACAAATAAAAAAAAAAAAGGAAGTTGATGAAACAGACAAATAAATGATTCAGGCAGAAGTAATAATGAGACATTCTGAAGAACTGTGTGTGCAGACAGTTTGTTATAAATAGTGTCTGACTTTTTTTTCTGTCCTCCTTTACTTGGTCATGAATTGTGACTTTGTGATGATTTCCGAGGTGACATTGGCGGCGCAGCCGAGCCGCCGCCTGACAAACATCCACCTCTGGAACGGCCGCGTGTTTGCTTCGCCGTCTCGGCTGGCTCGGGCCGAACCGGGGAGGGAGAGGGGGGCGGGGCTTAAACGGCAGCGGTGCGCCTGATTAATAACACATGACAATCGGGAGCATTACGGCAAAGGAGAGCGGCACAACAATTGTTTTAACTCGATTGTCTCGTTCTCGTAATTGCTGGCGGCTGAAAATGAAAGCGTAATGGAAAATAAAATTAGATTAATCGTCCTGGCCTTTCGTATTCTGCCCTCTGTTGGTTCAGCGTGCGGGATTTAAGCCGCAAGCATGTCCAGATTCCGACAAAATGCACTGTTGGATGGGCTTTTAAAGCAACTCGTGAAAATTACATTTGAATAGTTACAGCAAATCTCAGGGGAATGACCGCGGATTCTGAAAGACGCCGTAAATCTGCCACTGTTTGTCTTCACCTGCCCTCTGAGAGCCGCGTGGCGGCTGCGCCTCCACATGCGGCAGACGCTCCTGCCTGTTCCCCTCAGCGAGTGATTGCGCAGGAACGTCAACATGAGGGTAAACGCGCCTCGGCATTTAAAAATGAATGCAAAGTCACCAGTGAGTACGACGTCTTCACACCCGCGTTACTTTCAAAAAGCACGCGGTTGATCCGGTGCGCGCGTGTGTGTGTGAGAGAGCCTGTCGGGGGCACCGTGAGTGTGTTGGAGTGCGTGTAAACGGTGGTTGTGTCATATTCTCTGATGAGACGATACAGGAAGCGGCTGATGACTCGGAGGCTCGACGATGAGACGAGCCTCCACCAGCGAGTCTCAGCGAGACGAGCACACTCACGCTTATTAGGCCCCAAGTGGCCTTGAAGAACAGCAGAGGCTCACGCGCGTTACATCCTCTGTATGTGTTGCTGGCGTGTGTGTGTGTGTGTGTGTGTGTGCGTGTGTGCGCGCGCGTGTGTGTGTGTGCTCATTTGCAGTGACAGCCCCTACGCCTCTTAAATCTTCTGCTGTTGTGTTCCCACTTGCACTCGTGTGTGTGTGTGTGTGTGTGTGTGTGTGTGTGTGTGTTCACTGTCGGGGGATCGCAGCCAAAACCAGACGCCGGCGAGCTGCAGCTGCCGGTGATACATCAGCCGACATATGGACGCGACATGACGCCGAGCGCACACTCACAGACACACACACAGACACACACACACATACACACACACACTTACGCAAACACACTCGTGAGGTACAAAAACAAATTTGCACGCTTGTATGAACATACACCGACTCTGCTTCGCCGACCCAGCGGACTCCTGCTCCTCTTTTGTACTTCTGTTTGATCCCTGCCACACACACGCACGCACACGCAGACACACACACACACACACACTCTGCTCATCTTCCCCTTTCACCTCTCTGTCCTGATCTTGTTCATGTCTTTCTTCTTTATCTCCTCCATCTCCTCCTTCGACCAACTCTACCCCCCCCCCCACCCCCCCTACACACACACATGCCCACACACCCCCACACGCACACACACCCACACCGTTGCTCGCCATTCCCAGGAGAGATTAGCTAAAAAGACCAATTTGCTTCCTGATTTTCACTTCTCTAGTCCCTAATTGGCTTGAGGGGATCTGAGGGGATTTGTGGAGGGGCGGAGCTCCAGGAAAAGCAGACTGGGTCTCCTCCTGGCCAAACGTGGACACAAATCACAGCATCGGACCGGCTCATTAAAAGCCCCCAAGCTCCGGCTGCAGCTTGAGGCCCCGTCACTCCACTCCCACCGTTTCCACTTTGCTTTGATTTGGACTTTTGACCTGACGGAGCGAACGAAGCCAAAGCGGTTCTATTTATACAGAAAGACATTGATATTGAACAATTGACTGTGTTTAGGCGGTGGTCTTGAACACAAGTGTGTTTACAGGCTCGGGAAATCAATTAGACTGAAAAAGTAAGCGCGGGGAACTGAAGTCAGCGTGAACCCGAGGAACGGCAGCACAGGACCAATCAATCCTCATCTTGTTTTCACTCTCATAGTTTTGATACAAAGAGGGACAATTTATGGCGGCATGAAGAACATGATTTTAACTTTAAGGATTTGACATTTAAAGCAGAACACCCCGCATGAATGAAGTCAGCACTGCTGAACCAGCTCTGTGGTTCCTCAGGGGCCTTTTTGGTTCTAGCAGGGGAAATGAAGGTGTTGGCCTCATGGATCATCACTGGGACGACTGGAAGCTGAGGGAGGGCGTCAGCATCTCCAGGCCCGGGAGAGACGGTAGAACTGCTAGGAACCTACATTGTGATGTCGCTGTTGCAAAGGTGGTCGAGAATTGCAGGTTCTTGCTGATTAGAGATGGTTTGATGGAGCTGGACCGAGCTGCTTCAGCACTGATGTCAGAGCTCTGCCAGACTGTGGAGGTGAACCGGGATCTCACTCTGCCCCCCCGACTTGCTGGCCCAACCCTAACCTTTGGGCAGCAGCTTTAAAGAGCAGTGCCTGAAGGTGAGGAGAGGGTCTGGAGGTGACTAGAATGTGCTGCTGCACAGTAAAAAAAAAACAAAAAAAAAAACAGTCATGTGGTTGGGAAGCTGCCTGTCTTGGTGAGGAAGAAGGATGTCCGAGCTGCCTGCTGCCACCAGCACCTGCACCCAGACAGGTGGAGGAAAGGCCGGATGGATGGATGCAATCACGGCGGTTAAAACTCGGCATCCATCAGTCATCGCCCACTCACAGCAAAACCCGCGAGCTGAAGCTCCGGAGCTTCACAGGATGGAAACAACCACTCAGCCGGATGTGAGGAGGAAACGAAAGATTCCGCAGCAGCCAAGCAGGCAGAAAACCTTCAACATAGAAATAGTTGTGAAAATTGCTCATTTTCAAGGTAGGTTGACACATGCTCACTGGAGAAACACCCGAGCTGCTGATATGTGGACCTCAGCAGAGCACCTGAGGCACTAATGACAGTCCCGTCAGCCTCAGTGGACACGATGGAGAAGCTCCCATCTCACAACCCCCACGTTCAGGCATGAGACACTTATTCCTACACACGCTGTCATCATCCCATGTGGTTCTGGGACGGTGCGAGTCAGGTGAGATGAACGGCACACAGGAACCAGACCTCCACACAGACAGAATCCACCACATACCGTAGATTAACGCTGAATATCGCATGACTGGGTTAATCTGGAGTTTGTTCGATCGATGCCATATCGCGAAACATTAGAAATATACTCCATAACGAACCATCTGCTCTGGCCGCTTCCAATGGGCCCAAAGCATGGAAAAGCCTGTGTCTTTGATTACTGGTCCAATTGTGCCCAGGAAGCCACACAAGGATGCTTCCTTAATCCTGTCTGAGAACGTCTCCACCAGTGTCCGTCCATATTTTAGTTTCATGAAATTCAGAATAGCAGAGAGGAAAGACGGAGCTGCTTTGACACTTGTTGACTGCAGATGATACTGACATCCCCTCCTGACTTAACATGAGCTCTTAACATTTTCCTCCAAGGTCGGATATTGTTGCTATGTGACCGGACTGGTTACAACATCAAGTAATGGAAAGTGGCATGAGGGCTAAATTCATGAGATGGAAATCAGGACCGTGGGGCGACTTTCTGACCACAGACTGAAGACAACGGTCAATTTGTACAAACCAGTGGCTCCAACCGTCCACCTGAATTACATCATCCTACTTTCCAACTCTTTACTTTATTTGTGCTGTACATAGATCTTCACTTTTATAGTGAAAATATAGACATACATATTTTTTGTTCAACCAGCTCAAGATTTTAAACAGAAAAACAAAACAAAAAATAATGTAACACATAATATAATGGGTATCATAACAGCCTGTGAAGGTGCCTGCGGGCCAGGGGACTGTGTTAGCGATGTGTCCTCTGCAGCTTCTCTCCTCCCACCACCGCTGCCGACCATTTTTACAGCGAGTGCGTCTGTCAGACCTCCTGCAGCAACAATGTCACTCCAGGAAAAGCTTTGGCCTGTTTACCTGCCTCAGCCAATGAGAAGCTCAATAAAAGTGACAGACAGGGCTGGCTGTCTGAGGGATAACAGAGGCGGAGGCTTTCCCTCCGACTCACACAAATCACCCCACATTCCTCCCACGGGCGACGCGATGCACAAAAATACAGACCACAGCGTGCCCACCACCCGCGCCATATGGAACGCGTACCACGTTTTACAATAAAGAGACAATTCCACGTTCCACAGGAGGGTCGGCAACCATATTCAGAAGCCACAGGACATGACTGACGGCCCTCTTCAGTTGGCCCAAAACAACTGTTTAGTTAATACATGCTTTGCCGGATACACCAGAACAGTTGGATAATTTTCAGCCCCAGGGCAATTATCATTATATATATCACACAAATTCAAATAAATGCTTGATTAACCGGCACCGAGCTGTGGAACAGAAACTGATCGGCGGGGTGTCAAACGCAGCAAATCAGGGCAGTCGGGAGAGGAAGCGAAAAGGCAAAGAATGTGACAATAAAACACCGAAAACCTCAGGGACCACGGTGGTCAGCAGAGGATGGATGGATGGATGGATGGATGGATGGATGGATGGATGGATGGATGGATGGATGGATGGATGGATGGATGGATGGATGGATGGATGGATGGATGGATGGATCATTGGATGGATGGGTGGGTGGATGGATGGATCATTGGATGGATGGATGGATGGATGGATGGATGGATGGATGGATGATGGATGGATGGATGGATGATGGATGGCTGCATGGATGGATGGATGGATGGATGGCTGCATGGATGGCTGCATGGATGGATGGATGGATCATTGGATGGATGGGTGGATGGATGGATGGATGGACGGATGGATGGATGGATGGATAATTGGATGGATGAATGGATGGATGGATGGATGGATGGATCATTAGATGGATGGATGGATGGATGGATGGATGGATGGATGGATGGATGGATGGATGGATGGATGGATGATGGATCATTGGATGGATGGCTGCATGGATGGATGGATGGATGGATGGATGGATGGATGGATGGATGGATGATGGATCATTGGATGGATGGATGGATGGATGGATGGATCCATTCCATTACATGTAATTTCAGCCATTTCAGTGAGAGAGCCTGTACTTTAGAGGGCCTGAATACAGTAATGGGTGAGGGTGTGATGGGTGGAGGTCTGATGGGGGAGGGGATGATAGGTGGGGCTGTGATGGGGGGGGTCTGACGGGTGAAGGTCTGACCCGGACTTGGACTGAACATTGAAGGGTCTGGATTCACACTCCAGCTTTACACATGTGACTGAACTCGCAGGTGCGGCTGAAATTGACGAATGGACCCCAGCATTTGTGCGAGGACGCTAATTCTACAGCCACGTATGATGAACGAGGCCTAACGTGTTTACATTTTCCTCAGGATGCTCGCTGATGCATCATCATCAGCATTTCTGAAGCGTTAATCTCTTCATGTGTTTAAACTTCCCAGAGATGGATGAGGAACCCGCGATGTGGCCTCCCTCCCCATATATTCTCATTTGGCCGAGCTGCCTAATTGTTATGCTAAACCTGATTTCCATCTGCACACCGTTCGCATCACTCACCACTTCCAACCCCCACATGTCCACAAATTGCTGTTTTATAGTAAGTTGGAAGCTCAAGCAAGCAACTTACCAGCATCAAACTTGCGCCGTCTCATTACTGTAACCCCAGCAGAGCTCTCTGAGGTCCCTCCTCTTTCCCTGTCTACCGTCTGAACTCGATCCATTTATGAGAAAAAAAAAAAAAAAAACACCGAAAGTCGCTCGGCTCGCTGTCACACTGTAGCACGAGCGAACACACTGGTTTAGCGTAAGTGGCCCCGGCGGGAGCGGCGGTCGTCCTGGGCGCAGCGTTCCATATTTCACACTGTTCCTACCAAAATAGCAACGTCAGGTGAAGCCGAGCGGCTGACATGTTGCTGGTCTCCTGATCGGGTCCTGTCGCTGCGATCTGATTGGCTCGCAGAAGCGGGAGGTTACACGCGTGCTAAGCCACCGAACTCTGCGCAGCAGAGAACCGCAAGCTTCCCTCCCTCCCTCCCTCGCTCCAGGCTGATGGCTGAAGCGGCTAAACCGCTCTTCTAAATGTGGGAGACCACACACACACACACACACACACACACACACACACACACACACACACACACACACACACACACACACACACACACACACACACACACAGATTCCTCACCGACATCCAGAGGCGATTCTCAAAACTCAAAATCTGGCGTGAAAATTACGTGTAAAATTCATGTTGGATGACGAGCAGGAGGAAATGGTGACGGAGCGTTTGGGACGTGGCGCTCCACACGGCACGCGCTCGGCCTCCCTCAGTGTCGCCATCGCGCTCCAGGATTTACCATCGTAAATAATAGCGTTTAATTCCTCGGAGTTCAGATGGGGGGGGGGTGGGGCGGCCCTGATCGCCTTCCGCCATGATGGGGGAGGATAAAATGACTCTTACACACCTCAGGAGAACCTGCTAAGATCATCTTAAGAGCCCTCAGATAATCGAGCCTGTGCCGCCTTTGATCCGGGAGGGAATCTTATCCTCAAGTGTGCGTCCTGCTTTTTAAGGAAGCGGCGAGCCTGCAGGCGGAGAGACGGCGGAGAGACGGCGGAGAGACGGCGGAGAGACGGCGGAGAGACGGCGGGGGCCTGCGAGGGCGGGGAGAAGCTCAGCAAGCGCCATCAGGAGAGCGACGGCAGAGCTGGACTCCTGTCGTACAGGAGTGCGCCGCCGCCGCCGCCGCCGCCGCCGCGCGGCGCCACGCCGCGCCGCTATTTCACCCGGGGTTCAGGTCAGGTCTGCAGGCCGAACACGAAGCCCGCCCGCCCCAGCAATAACGCAAAAAAAAAAAAAAAAAAACCTACGCCACATCAACCTTATTTTTACAGGCTGACTCAGACACACTGGAGCAATTCCTCCTCAGACGAGGGCGGCGGCGCCCTGACCCAGCACGCTCCGATTCCTGCACCGCAAAGGCAGGTTTCTCCACTAGTCTCAATCCATTCCCCCTCCGACATCACATTGTGTTACAGCTCCCTAAAATATGAAAAAAAAAAACCCTTTTCCATCCACAAGGTAAACTAATGCGATTTCTACTTTGAATGGAGACACACTGACACGCTCTCCTGAAACGTCTCTGAACAGCGAGTCCCTCCGTCCTCGCCGCATCTCCTCCCGTTCACTTTCCCGTCTCTGCTCGTTTCCACCTCCGCCTCGCGATCCGTATCTCTTCCCCTTTTAGCTCCGTCATTCTCTCCGACATCCGTCTCCCGTTCCCTCTCTGACTCGGAGGAATTCTGCATCCCGAGCCTAAAGACAGCGGCGCTCCTGCTCAGGAGGTGAGCGGCGCTGCAGGTGGAAACATCTCCACCCCCCCCGAGACGGCGACGCCCACAAAGCGCCTCTCCGATAAGCGCTGTCATTCCCCTCGCTTGTTCGTCTTCCTCCGGCCGGTTTAATCTCCCAATCTCGCGGTCTGCACTTCCTGTTTTGTGGCCGGCCGCTCCGCCCTGACTGGTTTCCCCCCCGTGACTCATTTGTTAATCTGCTTCATGCGCGATCAAAGCTCCAATCTCCTCGTTTTGTTTGTCGTCGTTTTCCTGCCTTTGAGGATTTTTTTTTTTCCCAGCATGCCAGCTTGTCTTTTCCGGCCTTGGACGACTCCTCGCTGGTGTGTCCCGTTATGGACTCGCCACATTGGACCGGCTTGTTAATAAAGGCTGTGACAGAAGATCCACGATGAGCAGTTTTTTTAATATCCACTGTAAACATGTTCAGAATTTAAACTTTGTGCAAAAAAAGTACTTTACATTTCATTTCCACTAAATATAGTTTCTATCGATTTGTTGATATTTTTTCTTCAGATTTTGTTCATATTGGGTCAATTTCATAATATTTTGTGGTGTATCTTGGCACTTCCTTTCTTGTATCTTTATATTTATACCGACATGGAGCAACTGTGACCACACAATCTCCTCTGGGATTAATAGAAAAAAAAAAAAAGTATTTCTGATTCTGAAAATGATGGTACAGTTTGGAAACTGGACTAAAGGTTCTGATGTGTGTTTGGCATCTGAACCAATCCTGTGAGACTTTGGCATGATGTCCATGTTCCAGCTGCTTACATGAGACACACACTTCCTGCACCCAACGTTGCCCTCAGACGTCCCATCAGCAGGAGCAGAACTGACCATTCGCGAGAGAGCTCCTCCAGTCACCGCTTGATCAAGTTAAACACCCGTTCATCGCCATGACTTCGCAGCACGTACGCTCTATACGCTGCACGCACACAGACCAGCGCTTGGCGTGTCGCTTCCTGTGCACATCCAGCTCCCATCCGCAGATACTCGACTGATTCCGGTGACGAAGGCCGAGGGCAGCAGGGTCGCCATCTCCAGCGTCTGCGTGGGCGGCGGCCCCGGCGAGGACGCCGCCTGGGTGACTTCCACTCTCACTTAAACTCACATTAGTCTGCCGGCTCCAGGCCCATAAAGTCTCGTCAAGTGTGGCCGAGAAACAGAAGTCGTTCTCCCACTTTATTGCACATAAAGACGGCTTTTTTTTTTTTTAAATCTCACAGCTGAATGTCTGAGCGCGTCTTTAGGAACCTGAGAAGCATCTAACGCGCCAGGCTGATAGTCCACCTCCTCCTGCCCCGCCCCCGACTCCTTCCTCCCTGGTGATGGAATGACGCTGTTACAAATAGACGGTGTTACGAACGGAGTTACTGTTTTAAGAACGTTACTGTTACTGACAATAAGACGCTGCGCGTTACTACGGAGTTTGAGGTTTTTTTTTTGTTAAGCATTTCAGAGTTAATAATGAGTGCGCACGCCCTTTCAGATCCTCTCAGAATTTTTTCAAAATGTACTTTGGAAGTTCAGAAAGAGTGACCATCTAAACCGAGCGACTTAACGTACGCAGTTTTCCTTTCAGCCGTTTGCATTCACACGCGTTTTCTGCAGGAAATGCAAATTCTACTTCCTGTCATCATGCTGTAACTAAGTTACTAAGTCAGTTGGTTTTTGGGAGAAGAAACTGCTAACTAAAACGAATAACTGTTCTAAAGTAACGCACCCGACTGAAAACATGGCAATAAACTTCCTGAATCATGAATCTCGATATGATAATCGCAGTAACTTAATACGCTTTGGGTTTTTTTTTTTATCTCTGTGAATGCCGCCATCGACCCCCCCAGACCACCATAAACCCTCCCAAGCCTTCATCAGTACACCAGTCATTTGGCAACAAACATTTTTAAATGGGCGTGATATATATAGATATACGTGATAAATTCAGATTCCTTTTAATTCTCATTGTAGCAAATACAAAAAAAAAAAAAAAAAAATTACATAACAAAACTAGGTTTAGCACTTGGTAGAAGGCATCTCACGTTGCATGAATACAAAATAAATAAAAATACAAAGGTATGAAAATAGCAAAAGACGAAATTCAAAAGCTAAACAGAGAATATCATGTATCATGTATCAGAGAAACAGCTCGCCGCCTCCTCCGCCAGCACCAATCGGCTGTGCTGATGCAGGCGGCTGGTCGATGGCCCGCCGCTGGCGCTGGTGGCACGACGGCCTTCGATTGGCCGTCTGAAGCCGTTTATGGCATCTCGCTGCTTCACTGCCGGCCGGCGCCCGGCAAAATGCGTGTGTGGCAAAATGTAGAAAAACACCATATCGTATCAACAGCAAAGCATCGACTTGATGGCACTTCTAAGGATTTTTTTTTTTTTTTTGTCAGCCTCCAAGAATCAAACGAGGGCGCCGCCGCCGCCTCGCCGAGCCACTGAGAGATGATTCCACAACCATTCCAGGAGAAGGTCACCACAGTCACCCAGAAACCCAGAAACCGCGACGCTGGAGGCCTGAACCAGAACTCAGAGAGGTCAAGGAAGCAGGTGAGCGCGGCTCCTCGCTGACGAGCACTGAGAGGTTCTGTTGCTTCTACACCACCGAAAATAAGACTCCCGACCTCTGGACTCGGAACGCCAGAGTGAATCAGCACAAACCATGAAGATCCAAATACGTATGTCAGTCCTGTGCAGCATAAGGTTCTTACATACAGGTGGGCGATATGTGAAAATATTCAAACACTGCAATCCGCCCTCAGTCTTAATTCTTAATTCATGCGTGTCTTATACAACTGTTTTGCTTATACGATGTGTTGATCTTTTGAATTTCGTCTTGTGCTATTTTAATCCCTTTGTATTTTGCATTTATTTTGTATTTATGCAACGTGAGATGCCTTCTACCAAGTGCTAAAGTTTTGTTATGTCGTTTTTTGTTTTTTTTTGCTCCTTCTGGCTCCTCTGCCGCGGTGCTTCACGCCGACCGGCCGTCAGAGGTGGCCGAGTCGCCGGAGCCAGAAGGAGCAGCCTCGCACGTGCCTGCTGAAGCTCCCCCGGTGGCGGGCTGCTACTTTAGCTGCAGACTCGCGGCTGCGCGGCAATCAGGCCACAGCTGATCACAGGACGGCCAGCGACTGCCCGGCTTCTGCGCTGGAGGATTAAAGCCAGCGAGCAGCTACCAGCGCTGGTGCAGCCCAAAATCTTATCCACTTAAACCATTCTTACAAATTTATTGCAGAAAGGGAGGAAACCTAATTGGTCCCTAAGGCACAAAAGTGGAAACTTAAACACAGAAAAATGAATATAAAGTCACAGCGAGGTTTCGGCGTATTTGCATTTGCCTCAGTGTTGATTAAATATGGCTCTGCCTCGCTGAGATATGGCGGCAGACTTCTGGATTTAGCTCACTTTGATTTGCACAAGCTGCCGCCGACGCCGCGAAAATACCAAATTCCCTGGTTCGGAATGTTGACGCGCTTTTCATTATTCACCAGATATGAATGAGAGCTTGAGCGGAGATCCCTGATCCTGCTGTGATGATCGATCCTCCGCGGTGAGGACGCATCACTCTGGAATCGCCGAGCGGATCTTTGGCGGCGTTCATGCACACGGCGGCGGCGGCCATGTTTCGTTCTGGCCG
>CAAKHG010043908.1:0-11175 GCA_901007715.1 Dactylopterus volitans
TTCAAGCTGAAGTACAAGGTGCTTTCCGGATAAAAGAATATAGCATAAACATTTAGAAAGGAAAATAAATAAGCAATATGAAAACACGCCGAGCAGCACTGAGCCCTTTAAAATAATAATCAATACAGGAAGTGATCTTAAATAGCTAGAACGCTAGTAAATTTAGGAGCAAAAATGCTTATAGGTGGGGATGATGAGGAAGGATGATGATGATAATGAAGGGGATGATGATGATGAGGAAGGTGAAGAAGGTGATGATGATGATAATGAAGGTGAAGAAGGTGGTGATGATGATAATGAAGGTGATGATGATGACGATGAAGGTGATAATGATGAGGAAGGTGGTGATGATGATGATGATGATTATGATGAAGGTGATGATGATGATTAATGATGATGATGATAATGAAGGTGAAGAAGGAGGTGATGATGATGAGGAAAGTGATGGCGATGATGATAATGATCAGGTGATGGCGATGATGATAATGATCAGGTGATGGCGATGATGATAATGATCAGGTGATGGCGATGATGATGATGACAATGAAGGTGATGATGATAATGATGAGGAAAGGTGTTGATGATGATAACGATGAGGAAGGTGATGATGATGGTGATAATGAAGGTGATGATGGTGATAACGATGAGGAAGGTGATGATGACAATGAAGGTGATGATGATGGTGATAATGAAGGTGATGATGGTGATAACGATGAGGAAGGTGATGATGATGATAACGATGAGGAAGGTGATGATGATGGTGATGATGATGGTGAAAATGAAGGTGATGATGACGATAACGATGAAGAAGGTGATGATGATCACCAGCTTTGAGTCTGGAGCTGGAATCATCTTCTCTCTGCTGTGTCGCTGTCAGCATAACTGAAAGTGCTGGAGCCGTTTTCTCCTCGGCTGAAGAACGCCGCTGGTGCACCAGATCACATCCGCGGCAGCTTCTTTCTTCCAGTGTGATTACAGCCAACGGCCAGAGTGGCTTAACAAAGAGCCGCTAACAGACGCGCATACAGCCAATGCAAGGAGAAGGAGCGCTCCATGGAAGCCACACAGCTTCATTAGATACCAGCCGAGTATCAGGATCGATTCTTATTGCAAGTTGTGTAACTGTTAATTAAACTCCTTTTGAGCTCCTCAGCAGTCCGGGATGTGTGACACTCTTCTTTGGCGAATGTCACCTGCTCTAATTATTATTATTTTTGCCGAGGTCAGAGCTAATTCCTGAGTCCAGCAACAAATAGCAGTGACCTTCCATGCTCACATGAAATGAATGCCAGGGCGCATTAATCATCCCTGCGCATAGATGAAATGTCAATTGTGAGATGCAGAGTGATCAGAGGGAGACCGGCGAGCTCTTCGCAGAGATATGGCTCCCTCTGAAGAAAATCATCTGACGGCAGCAGAATTCCTTGATCAGGCCGACCACCTCCCAGCCTCGCCAGGTGAAGTCAGCGTCTTTAATCTGAGTCTGGGAGACTGTCTTTTTTTCTTTTTTTTATTATCAGATATGACTCAAATACACTCTAGTTCCGAAAAAGCCTTCATCCTCACATGGCTTGAGATTGTGAGGTCATTTTAAAGTCACTGTCATCTTCTTAAAAAAAAAAGAAGCTAGTTACCTTGATACCATGAAGGCTCTTCCATTTTTCTAAATGATATTCAGCGTGTCCTTCCTCTGAGTATGCATTTCTTAACAAAATTACTGACTCAAGTTCCACACACCAGCTCTCGCTTGGATAAGGTTATCAGTGGATGAAGTTTGCTCAGTTGCCATGGAAATGATCTGCAGTCATCATGTGGCCTGGGTGTAAATTTGAATCAAATGGTAACTTTTGAAAATGTTCTAAAAAAAACCTGCTGCCTCATCTTAAACACCTTGGTTCCATCATTGAGCATTATGGGGTACCATGGATCATCATGGAGCATCACTGGGTATCATGGAGCATCATGGTGCATCATGGAGCATCACTGGGTATCATGGAGCATCATGGAGCATTATTGGGTATCATGGTGCATCATGGGACATCATTGGGCATTATGGAGCATCATGGAGCATCATGGAGCATCATGGAGCATCATGGAGCATCATGGAGCATCATGGAGCGTCAGTGGGTATCATGGGACATCATTGGGCATTACAGGGCATCGTGGAGCATCGTGGAGCATCGTGGAGCATCGTGGAGCATCGTGGAGCATCGTGGAGCGTCATGTAGCGTCATGTAGCGTCATGGGGCTCCAGAACCATGGAGCATCATGTCTGCAAGGTGGCTCCGTTCATCATCTATTGGCTTTGAACATTTTGCTGTTAATTTAATCTTTTTGGTCTTTGATTTTTATGCTTACAAGTCAGAGTACGTGCTCCTGCCGAGAGGGGCCCTTTAATGCATCCCTGCTCAGGGGCTCGTAATCCACCTATAATCCACCTTCATCTACCTATGACTGTGAGGCATTTTGCTTTGGAAACTGAGCGGACGCTCTGCCGTTCCTTCTGTCCGGCTCATCTGCTGTATGCACTTTGATGCGCCTTCCATCAAAAACAGGCTGTACTTTTTGGGGAAGTGGAGAGCTGCTTCTGGACATTACTAAACTGAAAGCATTATTCTTTCTGGTGTTCATAGTCTGATCACACGTAGGCGAGATATGGCCCCGGGCCCAAAAAACCAGCTTGTGGACGATTTCTATCTGGCCTGCGGCATCTTCAAAGAGAAAAAAAAAACCCAAAACAAAACAAAGTGGCCCCCAAAAACAACAATAAAAGACAACAAAAAATAATGAATCTCAAGGTTGGTAATTATGACAAATAAGTGTTGCTATTTAACTCTCTTGTGTCAAGATGCAGATTAATGGAATTTTTGCCAAATGGATGAAAACAGGTTTAAAATTATGAAGGAATTTCTACCAAACTCATTCAGTTTAACATCCTTCAGCACTGTGTGTTTCACGTACGAATCTAACTGTCCAAAGTGTGGCCACTTTATCTAAAAATTGTTGCCCAACCCTGATGTAGATTATTGGTAAATTGCGGCAGCAAGCCAATAAATTATCACTTCATTTTTGCACCAAAAGAAATACATAGTTAATCCAAGTTTGCGTTTCTTTCATGTGGCAGTAGCAGCATCGTGTGAATTTACAGCCTCTTCTATGAGAATGTACATCTCCCTATTTTGAGGAAAAAAGATGAAATTCAAAACCCAATCAGCATCCTTCGGGGTGAGGGAGCGGAAGCGAAATGATTTAATGAATGCTTACATTGGATTTATGGCTGAATTGGGAATAGACGGGCCACATAATGAGGGGGAAAGATTAAAAGATGAAGCACGACAACACAGCCCAGCACCAAAAACAACAGCGCCGACGACTGAATGCCATCCTGCGCGCGTGTTTCTGAGGCATCCTCGCTTGTGAAATATGACGCAAACGCAAACAAGGGCGCAGAATCAAAGCAGGCTGAAAAGGA
Organism: Dactylopterus volitans; assembly: GCA_901007715.1. Taxonomy (NCBI): domain Eukaryota; kingdom Metazoa; phylum Chordata; class Actinopteri; order Syngnathiformes; family Dactylopteridae; genus Dactylopterus; species Dactylopterus volitans. The sequence goes on from CAAKHG010043908.1 coordinate 3,473, forward strand.
AGGAATTAAAAAAAAAAAAAAAAAAAAAGTGGCCACAGCTTGTCATGTTTTTGTAGTAGCAAGCCTCCATTTAAATATCGCTGTCGGAAAAGTTCCATTAAGTTTTTTGCCCTCGACGGCCCAATGAAGGAGCTTTCCACTACAAAAAGGACTACTTTTTTTTCCTCCTTACCCCCTAACATTATCCTAATTTGGTTTGACAGAGTAATACCGAGAAAGAATTGTCCAAACTGGTTGCTAATGCATCACAGCTGCGGGAATAGGGAGCCTCTCCTCCAGCCGCTCACCGCTGCCATTAGGCTCTGTGTAAATTACCATCTTTGCATGTAATTGTTTAACCAAGATTGATGTCTACATTTACCTGGCAGTGGCATGAAACCCTCCCAAATAGAGTCGCTCTTGCTCGCCTGTATCAAAGCCCCCACGCCCGACCACCCCCCCCCCCAAAAAAAAAAAAATTAAAAAAAGAAAGCATGAATGCAGCATCTGGACAGAGACAGTTTGGCAGGTTTGTTTTTTTTTGTTTTTTTTGTGAGGTGGTAAGTGGTGACTTTAATGAAGATGCATCACGCCTGTTGCAGATTTATCTCCGATCGTATGGCCCGGCAGATGCTAATGTAGTGTGCAGCCTCTGCAGCGGAAGCCCCACCCCTCCCCTCCCATGCCCCCCCCATCCTTCCACCCCACCCTCTACGCGCCGCCGCATCCTCATCAGGGCAAACACGCCGAAGATCCGAGGAGCAGAAGGTCTGTTAGCAACCGTCAAAGTTCACTGTAGACTCGAATTATAACCTAGAAATGATGTGCGCGTGCGTGTGTGTGTGTGTGTGCGTGCATGCGTGAACGCGCGTGTGTAAGCGCGTGTGTATGCGCGTGTGTATGCGGGGAATCTGGCAGGTCTTCGACAGCAGATGGTCCATTTTTATCATATTAGAGCACTTCAATCACCTTATCATGTGGGTGCTTTTCAGAATTCATCAACGGTATGTTTTCTGACTGTGAAATCAGATAAGAGAGATTTGCAGGCGCGTGTGCAGGAATACATATGATGTGTATGTATGTCTGACATGCTCCGTTCAAGGTCTTTCAGAAGAAATAGGTGTAGCGCGTCACTGAGAAATACACATTTCCTTCATCGGTGCTGGAACTTTTTCAAGCGCACAGCTGATGCCTGTATTTATGCGCTTTTCCGTTGATTTCAATCCTTTTGTCGTACAACTGTGACAGCAGTAATACAAATGTGCAGATGGTGTTTAAAAAAAATAAATAAAAAAAACAACCAAAACAACTCGTGCAGCTTATAATGAAAACACAACGTACAAGCTTGGAGCGTTCAAGCCATATGTGACAATGACACGCATGAACAAAGCAAACACAGCTGACACAGAGAAAAATGCCAAATGGTTTCACGTGAATAAATGTGATATGATACAGCACATAACTGTTTAAAACAGAAGGACAGCCAGAAGTCTCTGCATTAGTATATCCGTCTCCATGGAGCTGTTGGCTGCTTGCAAACATTTGTCGGAATATATTTGTAAATTCTATTTTTCCCCCATTTTTTATTGTATGTACATGATATTTGCCTTATTGTGGTTGAAAAAAAGCTCCATTCCAGTGGGACAATATTCTTTAATTTATACAAGATGCGTAACATTTTCAGGATGTTTCATTTTGCACATGGTTATAAGTCCTTAAACCGTGCATGGTAAATAATAGTCAAATAATTTCATTTAGTAATGTGAAGTCTGTGTAGGCGTTGATGCGGTTCTGTTATCGACGTGGAAGCAGCAGGTTCAACCCTGAAACGGCACATTCAGGCCGATCAGGGTGAAAAGAGGACAAAGAAATGCCGTTTGACGCCCTGGCTGGCACTTTTCTCATTTGTTTTGAAAACAATGTTTTGACCCAATTCTAAAGTATCATCACCTCGTACAGGAGGAGCACATCTGATTGGCTTGATTAGCTTATTTGTCAATAGGCTGGTCAATAGGCTAATTAGATGACTAATTACTTGGTCAAAGGGAGGGATTTCTCATGGAGATGGGTTTTGTTTTATTTTGTATTTAGACTGCGGAGCAACAGAGGTCAGAACTCTGTTAGAACCTCTGTTAGAGCTCTAACGACATTTATGTACAAGTCAGTGATTCCTTAATTGGTCCTGTAGCCTGTGTAATCCCAGACGGACAGTTTTGAGGTGATGCTCAGATTCGTGGAGATGTCCAGTAAGCAAGTAAAAGAGTAAGTATGTAAGAGTTTATATATATCAGACCGATATTTGAAGATGACCACAGTCCTCAGCTCCAACAGAGGAACAACAACCTCAAAAAGGCACAGTCTCCTTTAGCATTCAGTCTGCTCCGGGGAACAACAAGCAAACCCTGATCTGAAGACCTAAGAGTCCTGCTCCAGACACAAGGCCTCAGCAGCTCTTTGGTATAGACAGGCGCTTGACCGTGTAAGACTCTATACACAATCACAAGAATTTTAAAAAAGGATTCTAAAAATCAATTTTGAAGCCAGTGCAATGATTTCTGGATTGGTTTCACACAAGCGCTTCTTGTTGACTTCATCAGAAGTCTAGCAGCAGCATTTTTGGACCACTTGCGGGCGGCTCAGACACACGCTGGCAAGACAGGTAAATAAAAAAAAAAATTACACTAGTCGAGTCTCGGTGCGACGACGACGTGCATTATCGTTTCCTGCTCAGCTCCAGAGAACACAGGTCTGGGTTTTACAATATTTATCAGGTGGTGAAATGAGGAGGGAACCCGACCGTTTGCACGCTGATCCAGACACAGTCTCCTCAGTTCAAATATTTCCCAGATTCCCAGTACCTTCAAATAATCCGCTGATGAACCTCACACAAAAAAAAAAAACCTCCTTCATACCATCAAACAACAGCAAAGCAGAGCTCAGGGATGCGGAGCGCAATCGAGCGGTCGTCTCGGTCGCATTTCCATTGGCAAACTCTCACAGGCCCTCGGCCCAACACGCCTCGGTGGCATCTGGGAGGATTGAGTCGCGCCGGTCCTCGCGGGACAACGCGCATTAAACACATGGCGCGTTCCGTTTCATTCCCCCCTTCTGGCTCCGTCAGCAGATCGACAGATATTCCCCAACAAGTCTCCCACACCCTCAGACGCCGGAGTGTCCCCCACGCCTGATTTGAGAGCCAATTCAAGCCTCGCACCCAACACCGTTTGGCAGTAATGTGAAGGTAAAGCGGCGGCAATCTCAAAGGAATCCTTCAGTCCTCACTTCCATATGCTCTGCTTTGTGCCAGTTTATATTTAGTGTTCTCTTTAACCTCCGTGTTATCTGGAATTCACAGGCATGAAGGACAGAGGATGAAACGGAATATTTATTGAGTTGTAAATATTGTAAATGGAATCATGATGTTGCGCCCCCTCCTTGTGAGGTGTTTCCAATTATGGAAGGGTAATAAGACTCCTTTGTTAGGTCAAATTGAGCACGCCTGACTGTGTGATTGCCTAGTACAAGGCAGCGAGCGTCGTGCCGGGGCGATGCGGCGCCGTCGCCAGGACGATATCTGTCCTCCCGAGCGCGCCGCCGAAGCTGCCGCTGTCGGGAAAATATGCTCGTTACAGTCAAAAAAAAAGGTTGTTAAGTCTGTATTAGAAGAATCCTTGCGATGTCCTCTTTTGTCTCGCACGCTATTACAGCTTAATTCTGGCTGTGTGTAATTCCATCCTATTGAATCTGGTTAAAATTTACGGCGAGGTTGCGTTCCGCGCGCACTTGAGCGGCTTTTCGGGTGACGGCAGAGGGCGAGCGCGAACGGCGAAGATGACACGTTAACATGAATTTAATCATCGTCAGGTGAGACACAAACGTGCTTGTTGACTGACTTGCTCTCCAGGTTTACTCGGTGTGCTGATGTGGGGGTAGGGATGGGAGGGCCCGTGTGTGTGTGTGTGTGTGTGTGAGCGTGTGTGTGAGCGCGTGCGTGTGACCGCGTTTATGAGCTTGTGTGAGGATAAATTCCGCCAGAGTTAACAGGCCGGCGAGCGGAGGTGAGCGCAGGTGACGGCGCGCAGCTGCCCAAATTAAACACTCGAGTTGAAGGACGTGCGTCACGAGCGTTGAGCCTTTATCAACAAGAAAAAGCAGACGTGGCATTTACATATTTCGCATCTATAAAACTGGACTCATTTCGATTAATTACTCATTTTGACCATATGGAACTGATTTACATCGTACTTGATTTATTTGAAAACAATAAAATAAATCTGTGCTGACACAAAAAATAAATCCAAATCAAATGAATTACATCAAATTCCTTTCCTTTCCTTGAATTTATGAATCTAAATTCCAGATTTTTGTATGAATGCTTTTTTGTGCTTGTGAATGCTTTTTTTTGTACTTCTTGATGGTTAACTGCTTCTGCATACTTGAAGTTTCAGAAAATATTACACTATCAAAAATTTCAGCATTTGCAGGACGCTTATTCTCCCCAACTTTGACAATTTTTAATTTTATGAAGCTTTTTCTTAAAAAAAAATGAATCTCAATTCAAGATTCTAGATTGTACTCAGATTTTTTGGATGAATGCTTAATTGTACTTGTGAATAGGGGTACATGTGTACGCGTCGTTTATGAATTTTGACGGCAGTTGCGCTGTATAACCACTAGAGGGCTCCGTCTCTCCATTCATAGACCTCATGCCCATTAATTCAAAGCCCTTCAAGTCGTTAACAGACGAACGTTTATTGATCGAAGCGCTAAAAGTGCACGTATCGTTCTCCTGAGTAAGTAAGTCTTGGTAGAGCTTTGACACCCTCGAGCTAACTGTCACTCTGCAGGGAACTTCGTAGCCTTGGTCTAGATGTTTCATTAGCTTTAAAAATACGTCGTCTTTACAACTGACACGGGCTGCATGTCGTGGGCCCCCGTTTCAGCTATTAAGTTGTTGATAGCTTCACTTGGCGCCTTGTCACATTTGTTCGCTGCATAGTTTTTTATGCTAGGCTGTGAACCGCTAGCAGCGCTGTCAGCAGCAGTCTCTGCCTGCAGCTTGTTCGGGTGTCTCCATCGCAGGTGCTTTATCCTGCGCTGCTGAAATGAGCCAGCTTGGTCTGACAAAGTGTTCACTGGACTGTAGCTCCATTTTTTCTATTTCTTCGCCTCCACTGTCAAGTTAAAGTAATGCGATAAGCGATACGTTGTTTGTGCAACGCAACGTGCCCTGTGTATCTATTATGTGTGAGGATAACTGCACCCCTGAGAACATTTATTGTTAAGCTAATATTATCATCTTTAGCTTTCAGGCAGCATTTACACCCCTCAAGACTTTGTTTGTGAAAAATGAACGGAAAAAAGGAAGGAAAAAAGAACGACGTGTCGTGTACACGGTTACTGATTTTTTTTCTAAACAGTTATGATTTGCTATCCGTGCACACGTGCAGATATTGACTCCCCTACTCGTGAATGCTTTTTTTTTGTACTTGTTGATGGCTAACTACTATTTCTGCATACTTAATGTTAAAGCAACTATTCAACCATCAAAATGTTCAGTGTTTGTGGTAACATCTGACAACAATGGAATGAATGAATGAACATGCTTTGATGTCAACTAATTCTGCTTTTTATACTTTAAAAATATTCAGCAATATCCTGCATTTCAACACGAAAGAAATTCATTTGAACTTTTTTCGACCTTTTTTTGTTTTTGCTTTGCTTCAGCAACTCAGTTCAGCATACAAACATGCATTTTCTGCAGGAGTTGCTGTTTTAATGAGTTTACATGTTTTAAAGTTGCAGTGGTCAATTTAAGGCTTTAATAGTCAGGCTTTAAGTTCATTTAGAAGTCTGCCACCAGTGCACTTGCAGCTGTGCCAAAAAAAAAAAAGGAGAACCTTTGTAAATCAATGAGAACGTAAATAAATTGTAATAATAAAATCATATTCAATATAACATTTTGGCATGTGGTCTGCTGAAGATTTAAATTAGGTCATAAAAAACTTTTTAGATAGCAGTTGGGCAGGTTTATTCAAGAGTGAATCCAGCGGTGAGAAAGCTATACAACATTTCATGTCTGCCTGCTTTGTTGGAACAGGAAACACAACACTGGTCTAAGAACGGGCACTTCCTCTTTATTCCTTCAGCCAGTGCTCATATGCGGTCGGTGCAGTTAAAAAGTTGATAGAAACTGCAGAATGAAATCCCCTCCAATCAGAAAACTGATGACATAAACACTTCTAATGATATAAAAGGAAAAGCAATTACAGTTTTGAAAATGGGATGGCCTTGATTCTTTGTATCTGCGGTCAAGCTCTCAATTTTTGCAGCATGTCTGGAGGTGCAATGGTGGGGAAAAAAAATTCAGAATTCATTATGGGTGTGATTCGTGCATCTGTCCAGTCTCCTCTCCATCAAACCAGCAGCTGAGGCTCATGGGTATTGTAGTATTTAGAGATGTCTGACAGCACAAACTCGGAGGCAAAACATGCTCACCTCGTGGTTTGATGTTAAATAAAGCTGACGCTGTAGTTAAACTGAAAAGCTGAGGAGGGAATATAGAGATTCCTCCTCTCACGCTCCACAGCTCCGCCTGATTAGGAATATTCTGCTGACATTACGTAATACCTAAACAAAAACAGATAAAACTTGTCGAGGTTTTTATCAAATTAGCAATCAGTCCTGGGTCTGTTTGAGATACGACTTCATCCCTGGAATCAAAACCGCATCATAAAAGCATTTGACATGCCGGGGAGAAGAGAGAAACTTTTATCGGCTCGTGGCTGAGATAAAGCCTCCGTTTCAAGCGCCGTTTTTGGCTTCACATTAATGTGGCGTGCAGTCAAAGTTCTGTCGGCTGAAAGCCTGTCAGCTGCTTCCCCGTGATTGAAACCGGCTGACAAAAAGACAAGCTCACAAAAACCGTCCCTGTGAAATTATGTCCTGTCGCTTCGCCTAATGGACGGACCAGGAACTTTTTGACACCAGGGACTGGAGGAGCGTCATGGCAGCTGAATTCCAGCTGGAGAAGGACATCGGCCATCGGAGCGCCAGAACGTGACTGATCAACACAATCTCCCCGCCAGCTCGCAGAATACGGACACTCGCGACGACAATCGCCTTCTGAAATTGCTCCCAAACAGTCGCTTTGTTTGTCATTATGAAACTGGTGAATACCAGCTTTAGGCGCGAAACACACCTCGTGAGAGCGAGGGGAAACATTGTGACTTCTGTTGTCGTGACTACAATAGCAGCCACCCACGCGCCGCAAAAGGTGATCCTTCTGCTTGGAAACAGGAAATGTCACGCAGCAAAGTCTGCTCTTTGTCATAAACAATGAAAAACACGTCGCCTCCCTACCATGTACTTCCTCGATGTACATAAATAAATCCAGTATATGCACATCGACGGTACTGCACAGCTACTGTGGCAGGTGTTAGCCCGGTTGGGAGTGAGAACAGCGCTTTTCCCCTGTGCTGTTTTACATGGAAGACATATGCAGGTGTGTAACATTCACTGTAGTCTTAACTCCACATGTTCGTGTAATTGCACTGGCAGTTAACCACAAAAATTTTACTGGGTCGCACGTCATGGTGGGGGGTTTGGGCGCTCGGTTAGGTTTTCACCTGGTCCGTTGTAGTTTAGCGTCTCTCTCGTTATCTCCCTATGTGTCGTTTGGTGTTCCCTCATGTCCCATTGTGTTGGGTCGGCTTGTTCATTTA
>CAAKHG010043908.1:11195-24846 GCA_901007715.1 Dactylopterus volitans
GGGGGGGGGGGGGGGGGGGGGGGGGGTTTGGGTGCTCGGTTAGGTTTTCACTGGGTCCGTTGTAGTTTAGCGTCTCTCTCGTTATCTCCCTATGTGTCGTTTGGTGTTCCCTCATGTCCCATTGTGTTGGGTCGGCTTGTTCATTTAAGATTATGGTGATATTTCTTTGACCTCTTTTATAGGCTTAGTAATTAAGTTTTGATTTGCAGTGTTTTTTTTGCATTTTTGGGGGAAAATCACAAAAAAAAATTTCAACCAAACTCCAGTTATCCAGTTACAGCTTAGTTCCTGACACAGCAGCTGGTTTAGGTGGCCACTATCTTCATTCCAACAGAAATCATTCCAAAGGAGGGTTTCGAGTCAACTGTTTACGTGTGATGTGATCTAATCTGGTCGGGTGTTTACATGACTGAAGTGTTCGGTCATGGAGAAGGTGTGACAGCTGAGTTAGTTCAGCTCTTGTCAATCAAACAGCAGCTCTGTAAGAACACACTCCTGCTGGAGGTGAGGATGCCTTTCCAATGACATCAGATTTTTTTTTTCAACTGTGCTGCCAATTCGTCCTCACAAAACCAAAAACTGTGTGTATGAATCTGCCACAGCGACGACTGCCGGGAAAGAGTCGTGCTTGTGGAATTTTCCGGTCTAGACTTGAGGCAAAACTTTGGGATGACGCGCTGAACGCTCCCACATTTGTGCAGGCTGGTGGAGGGATTGATGGAAGTCATCCCTGGATTATGCCCGTTGCAGTCGTTTTGTATCGATTTGGAAGCTGCACAGAGGGTACACAAGAAAAAAAACCATTCTGATTGGTCGTTTGCATGTCAGAATTCTTCTTTATCCAAAGGTTTACACCACTCCTCTCCTTGTGAGTGAAATTGCATTCAGTTTGGGCCTGTTGATTCAAAAGGAGAGGTTTATCCGGGCTATTGCCATTCATCATTCGACATTTAAGACAAATATAATTGGGATATTCGGCTCCATGTAAACCCAGCAGGTGACTGAGCCCACGCTATACTGCTACAGTTCCTTCAGTTTGACAGCCAGTGTTTCTTTAGGTTGTGGCTGTTTACTTACTGAAATAACAGAGCCACCCGACACATAAACAAGAAATTTTAAAAATGCAGCTGTACAAATATCTTAGATGAAATCAGTCCAATGAGGTTAATGCTATTCACTGAGTGGCTGATTATCATGAATGAGGTTCGCTGAGTGAGGGCTGGGGGTCTGGGTAATATCATACATGGCTGTGACTTCACTGCCCTACTTGCAGCTGATTTGCAGCTGATTAAAGAGTTTGGAGAAGAAAACACAGTCTTGGCCCAAGATTCATCAGCTGTGGGTAAATAACATGCAACATTTCATACAAAAACAGCAGGATGACACTAATGTTCTGACAACCCTCAGAGATGATGTCACCGACAGACCCGGTGAATTAACTTTACAATGAGGAAACCATGATGTACTTAATAACTGATGGAAAATGTTTAAATGAATCATATAAATGGTAAATGTTAATAGTATGATCATTGTTATTATTATTGCTGTTTTTTCAGACATGCGGCCAACATGCTTAACCTGCAATGCCAACAATGGACAGCATTCATAAGGTAATTAACTAATAAGATGTGCTGATCCTATATGAGGTGATGATACCTCAGAATTAGGTCAAAATACTATCTGAACACAAATTAATAAAAAATTTTGGTTGCAAAATGTAATATATATGGAATAGTTCTGTCCGCCAGCGACAGCTAGCGCTAATGACAGCTAGCCGCCGAAAGACCAAGCAGCATCTGTGGTAAAGGCAGGACCAGCCAGCGACGTTTACGTGATAAAGATGCACTCAGGCAGACATCCTGCTTATTGCCGCCTACTTGCACGTTGATATTTAAGGAAATATCAAGATGCACTTATATACTGATAGTGCAAACATGCCCCTCCTCCTCCCACAGGGATACGCAACGCCAAACACATCCACGGCGAAAAAGGTACAAGACAGCATCAGATCATCAGCAGAGAGAGGCCGTCTTCTATTTTTATCCAGGAAGAGTTGTCATTGTGACTGCAATAGTAGTATGTGATGGTGGGAGGGGGATAGGGGGGGGGTCAGGAGCCACCGAGCCGTACTTAGTGAAAGATGTATGAGCGTGGCTCTGCAGACAAGAGCCTCGGGGAAAGAAATGTAAAGTGGGAGGAAAATCATTAGCTTTGTTTGCATGTTCTCTCTCAATTACGTCTCTCCCCAAGTCTGGCAGGGCGGCGGGAGCGGCAGACGATACGCAGCTCGGATAACAATTTATCACTCGCTTTGTGCCGCCGATGCTCGTGGCTTCAAAAAGCATCCCCGGCTGTAGCCGCCTGAATTACAACTCCGCACGCGGCCCCTGCCGGCGCCCAATCACAAAGCCACATTTCATGGCGTGGGAGGGGTGTGTGTAGAGGGGGGGGGGAGGTGTGGGCGCCACAGCATTGTGACAAAACTATTGCTCATTCCACCTCTCAATATTTATCATAGTACAATTCCCCTGCTGCTGCCGCCGCCGCCGCCGCCGCCGCCGCCACCATCCCCAGCCACCCTCGCCCTGGATGGCGAGATTTATGACACGCTCGCCCGCGGCCTCATCACGGCGACGACACGTTCATCACAGGGACTTTTCACAGGCATCAGTTCTGTTTAATCCGGGAGGGGAGGTGAAGAAGAGGAAGGGTGGCGGGCAAGAGACGCGCAGATGGATGGGGAGCGGGGAGGACGGGCGGCGGCGGGCGAAGCCGACCAAGGGAGGGAGAGAGAAAGGAGTCGGCATCCACTTATCTATACATCAAAGCGGGTGACGCCGCCTCGCAAATTCGCTGAAGCTCATTTGTAATGTTTTCCGCTTGTCACTGGCCTTAATGCACGCGGCTCACGGGAGTTGCGGGCTGCCACATGATCAATGGGAAGAGGGGGGGAAGTTACATCTCACCATTAAACGCTTTTGACTCGCAATATGCAAAGCGCGGCCGCCGTGAGTGATGCCGCCGCGCTCCGGCGGGGAGGAAGTTGTCACGCCGATTATGAATTGCACTTTTTTTTCTGCTCGACGGGAAGGCGCCGCTCGCCTGCATGCAGAGGCGAGGGCGTCGTTTAGCACTCTCTCAAAGTCACCCTCGGCCTCCCAGGCCCGCGCCACGCCGGCTCCGGCCAGGTGTCTCGGAGCTTTAATCTGCCCCTTTTCCATTTCACGCTTCCTTTTAATGATTTTGCGGTGATTATGAACAATCCTCGGGGAGAGCAGGTCAGGCTTTTGAATCATCACCTAATTGGCCGGGGTGATCATTAATGGAGCGGGAATAAATAAAAAGCCCCCCGGTAGTTCTTCTTCTCCACCCAACTTCGTTTTTTTCCATCCTTTGAGCCGCCATCCGCCGAGCCTCCCCCGCCACGTTGTTTACCTCCTCCCGAGGAGCGGCCAAATCAAGTCAAACGCGCTTAACGCACCGCTCGTCGCTACCGCCAAACAGTTATCGAACCTTTCTGGGAATTCCCCAGGCGGACGCTCCGCGCTGAGGCATTATTAAAAACAGCTCAATCCGCAGAGCAATTAAAGTCCATCAAAGCCCAAAACATCAATTACAGATGTGTCGTTATATATATATGGCTCCCGCTAAACACCTTTTAAAAAAGGAAAAAAGGGAAAAGGAAAAAAAAAAAAAAAAAAAAAAAAGATCCTCGACATCCTCCGCCAGATTGCGAGATGTGCTCGACAGCTGAATATAGCAAACTCTGGTGAAAAGAAGAGCTTTTTAATTAGCGGCGTGAAGGCGTTTCGGGGATGAGTTTGAAATAACCTGATTGGGCTGTCGAGGTGAGAAAGGGAAGAGAGGACGCCGGCGCTTATCGAGAGAGAGAGAGAGGCTTAGTCCTCCTCCACAAGTTTGTTTGTAAGTATCACTGAAAATAAAAGAGGAAATCATTTTTTTTATTTTTTTTTTTGAAATACCGGAGGGCACAGAGGGAGGAATCCAGATATCAGTTGGCGGTGGGGGGGGGGATCTGGCGCTCTGCTTCACCGTTCATCGGTGCATTAAGAGCAGCCGTCAGCCCCTGGGTTCACTCATTTTTTCCAAATGATAACCTGCTCGTATGAAAGCGAACCAGTGAGGCGCCGCGGGATTTTGATGGGCGCCGCCGGATTAACAGGAATAGTTAACACTCAAAATGCACTCAAAATCTTTACCGAGTGTATTGGTACGCCATTACGCGGCCATCAGCCATAACTTTAATACCATTGCATGTTTATCGTAGAATATAACGCAACAGCGCTGCAATAAATTATCCCTTGAGGAGGAGTTTTGTTTTTTATCTTTATTTTTTTAATTGAATACATTTGAGAGGTGTTGACATATGTTAACAGTGTTATTGTAATGGTGTCACCCTGTGTGTATGAATGGGATGACCAGAATATTAGGGACGCCTCTCAGTATAACCCAGTCCAGTCCGACAGCAACACAAATTACTGTCCCAATAACAATCGTTCAAATACGTCAAGACCTCTCTCACACACGTTCACTTGAAATTCAACATAAAACTCCTCCTGAAGGGAGAATTTATTGCAGGGATGTCTCATTATATTCTATGGTGAACATGCGGTGGATTTTATGTCATGCTTTATCACCGCATTTAATGTGAGAAAGTAGAATTGGAGTTGGATCGAGAGACTTTCTGAGAAATCCACAAGCACATTTTCACTTTTGTCAAATGCCAGAAACCATAGTCAGTGAAAAAAAAAAAAGAAAAAAGAAAGAAAGAAAGAAAGAAAGAAATCAGTCAATGGAAAAATAAGGTGAATCTCACAACAGTGACTCATCCAGTCTCTGGACACGCATTTTCCGGCAATCGATAAGTCATGACCAAAATTTCGGACCCGCTCAAATTAGAAAAATAAAACGTAGGAACAAGAAATAAACAAAAACAAAAATGGCAACAAAAGTACAATTAAGGCTGTAATTGACTTATCCTGTTTGAAAAGATCATACTGAAACCGATGATGCTCATCAAGATTCAGGAATGTAAACTGAGTGGTAATATTATGATTGAATACGGTCATTTGAATATGCAGATGTTGGGCACTTCTGTGGGACTCTTAAAACGATGCGATGTGCTCGATGGCATCATGTTTCACTGCACACACCACCATGCTCACAAATGCTCAAATGAGAGACACTACGCTGGCCTTCAAAATAAAAGCACTGTGGCAAGAAATATGATGGAAGGCACCAGAAGGAAATGGCATACCTCGCCTGGAAATGACACAGATATGTTGAAAGAAGTGCTGGGTTTTTGTTTTTTTGCAGTGCAGGTCTGCATTGCTCATAAAACAGCGTCCTCCTTGGCACAACAAATCCAAACACGACGGAGTCCTGGAGGAAATCTGAGCTTGATTTAGCCCGATATTTCCCCCCCTGTCAGATGCGCTTCACTCAATGTATCCATTCATTCTCCTCACGCCTGTGAAATCCATTTGTTTTGCGAGTCACTGCCTCGCTCTCCCAGCACCACGACAGCCATAATGTTATAAATATCGCCCCCCAAATGAATGGAGATCACACTGCTGGGTACCAGTTCTACTACTTAAGAGGAGGATGAAGAGTCTTAAACAGGCCCTGGCTCCTGTGGTGGTGTTTTCGTTTTTTTTTTTTTGTTTTTTTTCATCATTTTCCTCGGTGGCCAAAGCTCCCCCAGGAGCACACTGCGAAATACTTGGTTAAGCCGTTTATTGATCTTGGGAGAAAGGTATTCCCAATCTTGTGCTCCTGCCCGTGCAGGCCAGCCTTTTAGAGGAAGATCTCTCTGCACAGACAGTCACTACTGATACACATCACATAGCCATCCGCCCACGCGGTCAACGGCGGAGGCAAGCGGCGCACACACGCACACACACACACAAACACACACACATCCACTCTTTAACAGGCATAAAAGGACATGCAAGACCAACAGTGCTCTGCCCTGACACGCGCACACACACACACTCACTGTTATGATACAGAACACAAGGTTGTATTTCTGGCTTTTCCAGCATCTGATATCGCATTTAATGTCCGGTGCATTCAACCGCTCCTGTGCAGTGACTTTTCAGCCAACGCGGCGCAGACGCAGAACACCGGAGAGACGAATGCAGGAATCCATTTTCGTTTCTCACACGAGAGCCCGGCCGTACTTTGCAAATGTATAATCTTTTGACGTATCCGTGCCAGCCCCCCCTCGCCCCCCAAACATTTTGTCCCTTACAGTGCGGCTGTTTATGAGACTCCTCCGCCGTTTGTCTTCCGTTAGCAACAAACCCTGGTTTTTTTTCATAAATTACTTTGTTTACAGGCGGCAGTTTGGTTGTGGCACAGCATGATCGGCGGGTGATTAATTCCAGCCGAACGGAGAGAGAGGGACAACAAACGCTGCTGTTGTTTATCGGCTTGATAAATGGAAGGCTGCTGTGATGATGACTGTCATGGCAGATTTGATCAGCTAGCAAACAAGCTAATAAAACCCACAGTCACTCCTCTCGGCTGAATTTTCCGACTGAACCGTTTTAAAATGAGAATCTTAAAAAAAAAAAAGCAGATTCAACCCATTGCTACATTCATTTAAATTCGAACTTGAATTTCTCTTGTGTGTTTTTCACCCGCAAGGACACGAGTGCTTTGGCGATGAGGGCTAGCTCCAGCTAACGCTATCTTCCTGCACCACTGCAAAAAGCCTAAATCTGATCACAAATTACATTGCATGTAAGAAACATTCATCTTGCAACATTACTGTAATTTTTTCAACAGGCAGATTTTTTTTTTTTATTCTTACTCAAAAGTGTCTAATATTAAGGATTCTTCAATCAGAAATCAAGGTTGTTATGTTTCTGTACTTTTGTAATTTCCATTGTTATTTTTGTTTCATTTTGATTTTTTCTTTTCAGTTTAGTTGAAATTGGTTTTCAAAGCTAGTTTGCTAGTTTTGTTGAATTTTCACTATGCCGTTATGTGGTATTTTTTTCAGCAGCGAGAATCCAAAACATCAGAAAAAGCGATAGTTGTTTAGTTCTGCTTCTGAGGTGAAAGGCTGAACCAAACAATATGTTTTGGTAACAATCAATGAAACATAATCAATTTATATATCTTGAGAACATATGTAGTAAATATTACATTTCTCAGCAAATTGAGTGAGTTCCAGGTACTTTTGCAAAAACACAGTGTCATTTAGCTTTTATGTTCTTTTGGGAAAACTTTGTATTTCTGTCAACAGAAAAGGTTTTTTTTTTGACGTGTCAGAAATGTGTCATATTGGCAGATTTGGAGTTTTTGCCGTGTTCCTGCTGGAGTGTGAAGTACAGGAGCTCCTCGGCTGGCAAACATCCCTCCTCGCCTTTTCGAAGCTAAGTGACGCCAGATGTGAGATGTGCGCAGCCAATTAGACGGCGTCTCTGACACTCGTGGCCCAACTTTGCCTTGAGAGACACTGGTCATTGAACAAAACCCATCACGGACCTCCTCCCACACAGATGCTCACGCGGGCGCCGCAAAACACCTCGCCGCAGCCCGGACAGGCTGGAACGTTCACGCGGCTCCCGGGAGCACCGGTCGCATCTTTTTGGCTGAATCATCGCTGTGTTATTACTCAATACTGCTGCATTATCTCATCATGTAGCCATTAATTAAATGATGGTAATCAGCAAAGAGAATTAGTGTAGCCTTCCCTTTGACTCAGTTAATTACCTGCGCTAAGGCAGATCAAGGCTGAGAGCTTTGCAGAAGTGAATGTCCGTCCTCTGCTTTTTGTTGCCGTGCAAACCGCAGCTGGGTCGAGAAAGTGCCCGCTTGGGTTGTCACAAATGTGGACAAAACATGATTAAGTACACTCCAGGGTGCAATTTAATCAGATTTAACCAGGGTTTCTAACTATTTAACTATTAATGTATCCCGACATTCTGCCAGTCGGCGCCTCGCCGCATACAGCCGGTGGCCTCTTTATTTTCCCTCCATCATCCTGAGTCCGCCAGTGTTTGGACACATTGCTTTTGACACCCAACTGTGAACACGAATGTGAGCTGACATCATGGTGTGCTTATCATTAAGTGCAGATGGTGCAGATCAACAGATGAAAGAGATGGGTTTTTTTTTTTTTTTTCCTGTTCCCTCAAGACATATCAGCTGTGCACTTTCACATTATCTTTTAAAAGTTTCAGGTCCTTTTGGCAGCTTTTAATGACAAATACAGAGATTAACACTTAAAAGTCTCAATACACAATATTTCTGCTTTAACTTAATATTATAAAGTAAGTGTGTTTTGCTCAAGCCTTTTTCCAGGTAACTTGTGTTTCATATTCTGGGGGTGAATAATAGTTAGTGTTTGTGTTGTTCTAAGGAAAATCAAGGAAATTGAGCTTTCCTTTCACTGGGCTGATAGGAGACATGTTTGTATTGTATACTTGTAAAAGCTGGCGGTGTCATTATTCCCTCGGACACTTTGCAGTTAACTACTTCATAATGATACTTTAAAACACAAACCTATCTATCTCCAGTATAAAAGTCCCATGTAGATACAAGCAACAACACCAATCAGCCATAACAACCTTGAACTGGTTGCTGTGTTCCTCAAACGTTCCTGAAGCATTGTTCCTTTGTGGCAGGGAGCATTATCCTGCTGAAAGAGGCCGCTGCCATCAGGGAATACCGTTTCCATGGAAAGGTGGACATGGTCTGCAACAATGCTTAGGTAGCTGCTACGTGTCAAAGGAACATCCACATGAATGGCAGGTTCCAAGGTTCCCCAGCAGAACATTGCCCAGAGCATCACACTGCCTCCGCCGGCTCGCCTTCTTCCCATAGTGCATCCTGGTGCCATGTGTTCCCCAGGTAAGGGGCCATCCACGTGAAGGAAAAGAAAACCTGACCCATCGGACCAGGCCACCTTCTTCCGTTGCCATGTGGTCCAGTTCTGATGCTCACATGTCCATTGTTGGTCCAGGGGTCAGCATGGGCACCCCGACTGGTCTGCAGCCACGCAGCCTCACACAGGACAAACTACCACGACTGTGTGTTCTCATTCCTTTCTATCAGAAGCAGCATTAACCTTTTTTTAACAGTTTGAGCTGCAGCTGCTGGTCTGTTAGACCACACGGGCCAGCCTTCACTCCCCACATGCATCAGCGAGCCCATGACCCTGTCGCCGGCTCAACACTTTTCCTTACATTTTTGATAGGTCCTGACCACTGCAGATCAGGAACGGCGGTTCTGGAGAGGTTCTGACCCACTCATCTAGCCAACACAATTTGGGCCTTGTCAAAGTTGCTCAAATCCTTACGTTTGACCATTTTTTTCTGCATGTAACACACCTTTGCTGCCTCATGCATCCCCGTCGCTGACAGGTGCCATCATAACCAGATAATCAGTGTTTTTCATTTCACCAGTCAGTGGTCATAATGTTATCTGTGTGCATTGGTGTGTTATACTCCATATTTAAGAGTCGCACAAGGGGCATGAGTCATGTAATTAATTCTAAAGCTGATCCTGCTTAATTGTGTGGGTAAAAGGTAAAACATTTTCCTGAGGCAAAAACGTAGGACGAGACCAAGAAGCCGTACGTTTCCCAGGAAAGTCGTTTACACCCACTTTACCAGGTGAGTGACTGGACTGAGCTCAAGGTAATTCAGGGATTTTGTTCAGCTCATTATGCAATAAGAACAATTGCCAGACAAAAAAAAAATAATAATAAAAAACATGCTCACCAGATAGATACCTCAACCGAGAACTTTCGAAATGGCCCTCCTTCTGTGTGTCCACATGCCCCCCCGTCCCCGCCGCCTCTCGTGCCCTGCCTCCGCTGCAGTCTTGAGCCGCCCATTAGTGCCACCGCGCTCCGTTGAGCCGCACGTGTCATACCGATACCAAACTAATCAAGACTAATGAATTCATTTAACTGATGATAATAATGTTATTAAAATGCAAATTGTTAATTCCTTTTAATTGCTCTACATCACATGTAATCAATCACAACAACTTCAATTGTCACCGCAGCTCCCTTCCGCCTGTTTCTCCCCCACGCCCCCGGCTTCTCTCACGCAGCCATCGCCGTGCGGTGCGAGTTACGTCATGGTCTGCTTGGAGATGCGATTGCGTGTCATATCATTTATTCTTAATCTCCCTGTTTGTCTCTGCTCTGCTGATCGTGAATTGGCTGCTGACTGTTGGACTGTAATTGGAAAACGCCTGACTGATTTGCTACGACGGAGCAAACACGGGAGGACAGCATTTTTCCTCGGCATTCCCCCCCCGATGCAAACGGCAAAGTAACGCGGCAAATAAGTGAGCAATAACAAACTAACTCCATCCCGCCTTCCGAGTTCATGGAAACCAATCACGCGGCAGCAGAATTATCACCGGGGTGACTTCATTAATCAAGTTAATCAGTCTGCTTTGCAAAAGTTGTATTGGGTTTTGAATATGGACATTTTTCTCAGGCTGCTCCGCATGAATGATGCGACCACGGCGGCTGAGTTAAAGCCGCAGCAGTGGGAAAGAACTGGTATAGATTAAAAAGAAAAAATAACCCAACTACAAACAGCATTCCACAGTGACTGACAAGATTGTATTTCTGCCAGAGCGGCTTTAAATTTGTCTAAACTTAATCTAAACGTCATCTGCCTGAAGCTAATGTATGAGACAGTGGAGACTAGCTGGTACCTGCTTAGCATAGCATTATTTATATGGGTTGTTCTCTCCTCGCTCTGCTTCAGACACACTTTTGTTCTCTCTGTAATATGTCCCTTTTCCGTCATAAATCACACTTCTCTCTTGGATGTGTTTCCTTCTTTTTAGTAGACTGTAAAAAGTAAAAGTTCTTTGAATATCCAATAGGGTATATATATATATACACCCGGGGATCCCACGGACAAATGGGAACTGTTAGGAGGCTGCATGGGAGTCAACCACAGCGACTGAAAGTATCTACAGAGAGCTTGACAAGGCCTGAGTAGTCAGCTGAATGGCAAGAACAAGGTCCAAGGTATCAACACATGCGCATGACCAGTCACCAGATACTCAGCTGGTATCATCAACTGGCCAAAAGGAGGGGATAGAAGCCGCGGATATCAAGACAAGAAAGCTCCTCACCATGCATGGAGGGTTTTTCACCCCGAGGCTGTACACCGAGCAGAAGAGGGCGGAGGGCCAGGACCAGCCAGTCTCAGAACCATGATCCCGTATAAGACATCGCAGATCCATGAATGCATCAAGCAGATGGCCCCAAGTGCCGAGCTGCTCAGTGAACGCCCCGAGCAGCAGAAACCAGATGCAGGTGAAGAAGACCACGAGGAGCAAGTGACACGGAAGGACATGAGAGGGCTTGAAGAGGAGGTGGCGGATATCACCAGGTCCTGCAAATGGCTAGAGAACGTGGGACTAACAGACAGCACAGAGGCATTAATCACTCCTGCACAAGAGCAGGCCCCAAGACCCCGAGAAATGGGGCCCAAGACCCGCGGTGCAGGCTGTGCAAGGACGCCTCTGAGGCGGCACATAACAGCGGGGTGCAGGATGCAAGCTGGAACAGCCATCATATATATTATACTGCATATAGCTCCTCCAAGAACTCAAGATCACACTGAAGGTGCTTCATGTAACTCTTACATAAGATGCCGGCTCTTGACATCCCACAACAGTGAGCCACAACACTACAGTAGAACCACTGCACGTTCACCACAGAAATGTAATGCAACAGCCCTGCAATAAATTCTCCCTCCAGGAAGGGTTTTATGTTTACGTTTCACTGAACCCGTTTCGGGTGACCTATTTCACTGATTGGGACTGTAATTGGTGAGGCTGCTGAACCGCACCGGGCTACACTCAGAGGTGTCCCTAATGTTTTGGTCGTCCCAATTTTTTTTTTTAATTTAGGGGCGCCTCTCAGTGTAGCCCAGTGCAGTTCAACAGCGTCGCCAATTACAGTCCCATTAACAATCATTGAAACATGTCAACACGTCCATCAAAGAGATTCAAACAAAATTCAACATGAAACTTTTCCTGAAGGGCGAGTTTATTGCAGGGCTGTTGCATTATATTCTATGGTGAACATGCAGTGGTTTCAAGATCGTGGCTGATGAGTGTATGAGGTCCTGTAGGAACCTCGGACCAGAGTGAGCTCCGAGAAGCGCTTTTCTTCAGCTCAGAGCTTCTGGAGGAGCCTTTTTAATGTGAACGAGACTTCCAAGCAGCGTGTTGCGTTCCGATGGCATCAGCCAATCTGACAACTGGAGTTCTGACACTAACTAATGCCTCCTCATTACTAATGCCGGTGATTTTTTTTTTGTAAACAGTTGCAATGATGTGAATGGTATGAAATTAAAAAGAAAATTAAATGCACACATAGATGAATAGATGAATTACTCCATGTGATTTCTCTGATTTCTATTGTCGCAATGCACACATACATTAACTCTCACACTGTAACCGTCTTCTTCCCGACTTAATGTCACACACCCCTCTGTCACAAAAAAAAAAACCCACACGCAATTCAGCATGCAAAAAAAGAGAAGAGTGCTGAGGTGGATAAACATATTTTTACCCAATCCAAGTATCCTGTGACGTCATGCTGATGTTCAAGTTCATGATGCATTTGACTGCATCCTTCGATGCACTGGTTAGATGGTCATATATTTAATCCACCTCTTAATATAATCATTATGGCTAAGAAACCATCAACATTATACAAAGAAAATGCAGTATAACGCGTCATTGCATCACAGATAACTCATGTAGCCAGAATTAATGCCATTATTAAAGCAACAAACCCACATTCAACAGGTCTCCTTCCCCTGCAGCCACAGGTGCCTCACACACCAACAAAGCATCGATAACAACCTGATAAAATGACATTAAAAGAGACGATAAACTGCCTTTTACTCACCAACACGTCTGGTTACTCGCGCATTAAATCCAGCCCTCTCGGTGACTCTGTCGCACAGGTTATCCGGTCATCCTTCCCGTCTCCATCCAGGCTGATGCCGAGAGTCGAGCCGCGAGAACGTCCGCTCGACAGCAGCAGCGGACACGGGGACAACCGGCGTGGCTCCAGACACCGCGTAGACCGGTTCCAAAAAAACAGCCCAAACATTCCCGGCAACACAACTAGCAGCGCTCCTCGGAGCCTGTGAGCCGAAGGCAGCGCTCCTCGTTGCTGAGGTGAAAGTGGCGGACGAATCCTCTTCCTGGTCGCGGTCGTGACGGGCCCGCTAGCTTCGGGCTCGCCCGGCCTTTCCCAACCACGTCCAGCCAAGTCTTGAAAGTTCCGTCTTGAAAGTGGCTCCGTCAGTAAATCCGCGACCAAATCCATTTCCTCTTCCTCCTCCACTGCGCGTTAACAAAACAGCTATTAAATCAAAACAATGATACATTTTCGCGTGTGCTAGTCGCTACAGGTGCGGTTAGCTAGCATCGGCTAGCACGCTCCTTGACCATCCAATCGAAGGGCGTGAAGACGATGACGTCATTATAGACCTTCCAGGTGTCCCTGGTGTCGCCAACTCAAAATCTGATTGGTTAAAGCACCAGTGTCGTCATCGTTTATTTTGGGCTGCGGGCGCCCGCGCTGCTGATTGTGAAGGCCTGAAGGCAGATTTCTTTG
>CAAKHG010043910.1:0-12565 GCA_901007715.1 Dactylopterus volitans
TTTTTAACCAACTTTAAAAAAGCTTTTCCCATCTTCCACTGACGTAAACATGGCGCTAACCCTCCAGCCATGGTGCCGTTACACCGCCATTTTTTGTTTTCCGATGAGTTTGGCGTGCGTTTTTGTCAACAAAAAGAAGCTTCTTTGTTCTCATTTTGGGTTTTATTTCTTTCTTTTGTATTTATAATTTCATCACTTATTTGTGGATTCAAGCGAATCACTGCAGCACAAATACTCTGGTCGTCCTGGAAACACTGACGTACGCCCATCAGCCATAACATTCTGACCACCGACAGGTGACATGAATAACACTGATAATCTGGTTACCATGGCAACTGTGGGTGGGACACATCAGGCAGCAAGGGAACATTTAGTCCTCAAAGTTGGTTTGTTTGAAGCAGGACAAGTGGGCGAGTGTGAGGATCTGAGCCACTTTGACAAGGACCAAACTGTGATGTCTAGACGGCCGGGTCAGAACATCTCCAGAACTGCAGCTCTTGTGGGGTGTTCCTGGTCTGCAGTGGTCAGGACCCATTAAAAAGGCCTATCTGCTGGGGAACCTTGGGTCCTGCCATCCATGTGGATGTTCCTCTGACACGTAGCAGCTACCTAAGCATTGTTGCAGACCATGTCCCCCCTTCCATGGAAACGGTATTCCCTGATGGCAGTGGCCTCTTCCAGCAGGATAATGCTCCCTGCCACAAAGCAACAATGCTTCAGGAACGTTTGAGGAACACAACAACCAGTTCAAGGTGTTGACTCGGCCTCCAGGTTCCCCAGATCTCAATCCGATCCAGCATCTGTGGGATGTGCTGGACCAACAAGTCCAGATCCATGGAGGCTCCACCTCACAGCCTCCAGGACATAAAGGATCTTCTGCTGACATCTCGGTGCCAGATGTGGAGTCCAGGTCAAAAAGGGGGACCTACAGTGTTTGGCAGGCGGTCATAATGTTCTGGCTGATTGGTGTATATAACTTAATTGTGTATTGATGTTCTACAAGGGATATTAGATGAAGAAGTCCAGGAGAAGCAACTAAAGCTTCTGGTTAAGGGTTGATCTGCCTTGATGACCCCATCCCCCTGACCTCTGACCTCTGACCTGGAGTAAACCAAGCTTCCCTCTTGATAGGGATGATCCCAGAGTCCAAGCGAAGTGACGCGTTCATCTTTGAGAGTGAACACACGACTCCTCCCAGCCTCTGGCTCGGTACAGTATGACGCCGTGGTCCTGTGTCGCGTGGGAGTAGAGCAGCTTCTACTGGCGTTAGGTCCACTGAGAGGCCAGAGGAACACGGCCTACGCTTCCACCCCTGACCTGGTCTTCTTCTCTGGTCGCTCAGTGCGCCGTGGCGTCGACCCTCCCCAGTATCCCAGTGGAGGTCCCGTGGTCTTTGTGTAGCTGAGTGTTGTGGCGTTGTAGAGCGGCGCGGTCATGCCATGCTGCGCCTGCACGGACCCGCGTGGATGCTCCGCCCCCACATCCAGGACCCCGCCTGACCCTGACCCCTCACCCACCCGGGTCCACGCCGGCCTTTAAGCCAAGCCTGGATGCCTGCGAGGCTCCGTGCAGACTGAGCATGCTCAGATCCACATTCCTGTCTTGTATGTGGCGTCATAAAAATCCTGATAGTCCTGAGGAGCTGTTGGTGTTTAACATCCTGTTTTCAAAATAAGAGCACCTTTCGTGTCGTTTTTAATGGGAGTTTTAACTGAGAAATAACAGGAAATGTGGTTCTTTTGTCTGAAAAATCTGCAAAAACATCTTATTTGGAAAAAAAACAACCGAATTTCAGGCCCCTCCCAGCCTATTATGTTTGTTACATAATCCCATGCGTTAGCTTAGCTTAGCACACAAACCGTAGGCAGCCCTGAATCAAAAGAGAGCAGAAGATGAATGTTTATTCATGTTGAGCTGTTTGTGGATCCTAGTGTCAATATTTTTTATGCAGCATTTTTGTGTATTATTTAATTTTGGCAGTTTTTCAGAAGGTGCTACGTGCTAACTTTGGCAGCGGCGTCATCCTTCGCCGCTGTGCCGAGTTTAGCAACCAAAGATTTCTCAAGAACGAAGCTGTTTAGCCTCCAAGGATTATTATGAGGTCAAGAATTAATAATAATAATATGACATAGATTTTCAAGCTCCACTTCTCCGTCAGGACAAACTGCATCTTCAAGAGGAGCCTGAACAAGCTGATGCAGGTTCTGCGTGAAGGTCCATAAGTACTTGGACAGTGAGACAGCGTCACTGTCGCAGCGTCCAAATACTTCTGGACGCGACTGCACGACCACGACCATTGGTCCAAAAACAGGACGTGACACGTTTGCGTTTACACGACTTCCTGCTTCGCCGCCGCTGAAGAAAATACACACACGGGGTTTCGACCAGCTACTGCGTGATTATGTTGCATCTAACTGTGTGTGCGTGCGTGTGTGTGTGCGTGTGTGTGTGCAGGCCCCACCGTGCTGGAGGTCTTCAACACGCTGCTCAAGCACCTGCGGATGAGCGTGGACTTCGAGCTGGGCGAGAGCTCCAGGAGGAACTCCGCCACCAGCGTGTCGTCCGGCCGCGGCGGCAAGGAGAGCGAGGAGCGCATCGTCCAGAACGCCATCATCCAGACCATCGGTACCCGCCCACCAGCTCGCCGCCGCCGCCACTCACACTCAGACTTGTGCTCCAGAACCCCCAAGTATCCCCAATCAGGCGCCGCCATCTTGTGCTGGCGATGTGACTCAGTAGCTGTCAGGAAATGGAGCCGCTGTATCTAAGCCCCGCCCACTTCGACCAATCCCCAGTTTAACGTTTGATACACTTTTACGGTTTAACAGTTTAGAAGGTTAGATAGTACGGAAGTCTGTAAATGCATCCACCACTTCCTGTGTGATCCATGAGGCCACGCCTCCTTTTTAATGACGTCTAATAGCTAATTGCAACCAAAAAAAATGTGATTTAAAAACTACCCGAATGAGAGAAACCATCTTCGAGAAAAAGAATATTAGATGAAGTTGATATTTTAGTTTGGTCCAAGTCCCGCCAATTAACAAAGAGGAGGCGGGGTTTATCAGCAACACTGCAGCCGGCCACCAGGGGGAGGCGGAGGTCTGTGGTTGTGCTGAACAGGCTGAGGCTCATATACTCTCATTACTGCTCAAATGGTTGACTATTTTAGCCTTTAGGGCTGCAGCTAACTATTTATTTTGATCGCTTACACGAATAATCGATTAGCCTGCGAAATGGCGAGAGTAAATACTCGAGTAACTCCAGTACTCAAGTATACGGACTCCAAATGACTTCAAAATCTCGGCAGGCTTCTTCGGCGGGAACCTGCCGGACTACCAGCGGGCGGAGGTGATGATGTTCATCATGGGGAAGGTGCCGGTGTACGGGACGCCCTGCCACACGCTGGACACCGTCAAGATCGGGTGAGTCGCGCCGTCGTCATGGAAACCGGCGGCGGGTCACGGACGCCTGGCGAGCCGAGAGACGGCCTGGCGGTAAAAACTGCACCAGCGGCTGAAACGAAGCAGTGAAGTGAACGCAGCTTTGATTGCATTAGAATACACACACGCGCGCACACACACACACACACACACACGCACACACACACTCCATCTAAAGTGAATTGGGTCTCAGCCTGTCCTGGCTTCACCTCGTGGACGTCCCGCTGTGGGTGCGGCCTCGGGTCACCGGCGCGATGGTCGAAGAAGGAGCAGCAGAAGAAGCAGCAGCAGCAGCAGCTGATCCCTGGAGGCTTCAGGAGCGCGAGAGCAGATAATCCCGAATCAAACGAGCAGCAGCCTTAATCTCTCACACGCCTCCTTTTCCAGTAATTGCCGGAGGAGATAAATCCCACTGAAGAGCCCCGCACTTTCACTTAGTCCCACAGGCTGAAGCTCCTCCTCCCCACTCAAGCTCCTCCTCCTCCTCCTCCCTCTCCTTCCCCTCCTTCTCAGTCACATCATCCTCCTCCTCCTCCTCATCTTCCTCGCCACATGTGCAGATTTAGCAGATAATCCCCCTCAGGTTTCTCGGCCTGCCGGGATTATGTTTCTGGGCCGTTCACCCTCCCACCCGTCGGGTTCTGCGCACGAACGCTCAGGAGAACCTGGAGGACGTCTCTTCAGATTTTCATTCTTACACTCGAGAACGAACGGGTGACAATTTGGTGGTCAGAGGTCAAAGGTGAAGGTCACTGTGGTGTCACCAAGCATGTATCTGTCAGTAAGCACTGATCAGAAGAGGTGCTGACATTTTTATACTCTTAAAACATTTAACACAATTAATTCAAGTCTGGCTACAAAAACAACGCGCGGACATGGACGTTAGCTGCATCCTGATTGGCCGCCGGATGAGAGCGTCGGCAAGTAAAGCGAGTAAAATGGCCGCTAGCTGCGCGTTCAATGTTTACTTTTACCAAAATCAACCTCCGTCATTGCAGGGATGATCCAGCAGGGGGCGGCGCAGCGGGAACGTGGACCGGCTGTACGCGGAATGTCTGTAGAAGCAGCTGATGGTTCTCGGCGATGCCGCGTTTCCCGCTCGTTGTCGGTTCGGCGCTTGTCGGTTCGCGAGGAGAAGGCTGAAGCTGTCACCATGGTAACGGATGCTCTCCTCTCTCTGCTTGTGGTCCCGCTCAGGCATCAGGGCACCAAGCGGATCCAGACCATGCTGCTCAGCTCGCTCATCATGGTGAGTCCTCCAGAAGCAGAGCCTGCCACACCGGAACAAGCCGGTTTCTGCCGGTTCCTGTCAGCGATCATAAAAGTGGACAAAGAGGCGGCGAAGTTGCCATCGGAGTCGTCAGAGGAACTTTCAATCGCGCCGGTCTCGCGTTTCGCGTTCTAAAAGACGTTTGTGTCGCCGCTAATTTGCTGCAGCGAGACGAGGAGGCGCAGGTGGCACACACACACACACACACACACACACACACACACACACACACACACACACACACGCAGCATCCCGCTGTCCTCAGCTCTCCTCGCCGCCACCTGGCTTCTCATTGCAGCTGGAGGAGGGTGAAAGGTCAAAATATTTATAACGCACGCAGCTGCAGATGAGCTCGAGCTGAGGGGGCGCGCACGCGTGTGTGTCAGTGTGTTTGTGTGTGTGTGTGTGTGCGTGCGTGTGTGTGTGCGTGCGTGCGTGCGTGTGTGCATGTGTGTGTGCACGAGTGTGCGACCTCCTGTCGAATGTTTTCAGGCTGCTCGTCAGTCCGACGGCCGGAGCTGAGTCACTCACCAGTTTTCATCCGATGTGGCAACGCAAGCGGCGACGCTTCGCCGTGACGGCGTCACACGTGGCGCGGCGGCGGCGGCGGTCGCGGCGCCACGCTCTCCGCACACATGGCAACAAAGGAGACGGCGATGCTTCACTCCGCTCAGACCTGCAGTGGCAGCGACGCTGCCGACGACGACAATGACGATAATGCACGACAATAACGACGATAATAGCGAAGACAACGATAGCAATAACAACGCTGACGACAACACCGCCATCGGCAAGAGCAACAACGCCGGCAACTACAGCAAGAATGCCAACACCGACTGTAACATCGTGGACACTGACAATAATAATATCGATAATGACGATAACAACAACGCAGATAACGATATGTACAATGCCGATAATTATATTGCCACTGATGAGCATCATCATGAAATGATAATGATAATAATTAACAAACAGCGCAATGCAAAGTACACAACACTAAAAAAAGCGTTTACTTGAGTGTTGTAGGATACCGGTTTTTGCTTCAGCTTAGTTAAAGCTGTCGTCATGTTGCTATGGAAACAGAGGAGTAACGCTTCAGTGATACCCGGTGTGTCGTCACGCTGATGTAAATGTGCGGTTGACCAACGGGGTCGCTCGGTTGGAACCGCTTGCTGCATAAATTAGATTTACTTTCTGGGAACTTGAGGAAACGCGCTCATGCGCATGAACCTTTGAGCGCCGCCGACGCCGCGTGTCTCCGTGACCTGGTCACGCCACGCTGTGACCCCCCTGTGACCCTCCTCTGACCCCCCTGTGACCCCCCTCTTCCCCCCCACCTTCACCTCAGGTTACCTCGGGCTTCAAATCCAAGTCCATGGCGGCTGCGCTGCCTCCCCCCTTCCTGGATCCTCTCTTCTCCATCTCCCTGATGGAGGACAGCGAGCTGAGGCAGCTGGTGCTCGAGATCCTGCTCAACATCATCGATCGCCATGACAACCGAGCCAAACTGCGCGGAATCAGGTACAAAGTCCATGCCAGGCGCTCTTGTTAGCTAACAATGTCCAAAAGCCTCCTGAGGCATTTGGACTGATCCTGATCCGGTTCTGGTTTCTGTCTTTTAGAATCATTCCAAATGTCGCGGCACTGAAGATCAAGAGAGAGAAGATCTCCAAGCAGGACGTGGCGTTCATGAAGAAGGTAGGAAGCCTAAAAATAAACCAGTCGTGGCCTGCTGGCAGCTGAGCCCGGCAGCCGTCGCCATGGATTCAGGACACTCATTATAAAGTCTCAGCGCTCCTCAGTGCGGTCGGAGAAGGTGGTTCATGGAGACGTGTCGGTGCAGAGGTCGTACATCATGTAGCTCCGTTTCCACAGCAGCTTTGGGCTTAATTAGTGGTGCAGCAGAAGCAGCGTTCACTCGCGTTCTCCGATTGTCCTGATCTCATATTTTGACGTCTTTTGATAACTCAAAGACCAGTGGTCCTACGCTGGTCCTCCGCTGGTCCTCCGCTGGTCCTCCGCTGGCCCCTCCAACTTAATTAAAAACATGGATGTGTTGGGATTGTCCGCTCTGAGCTTCGGTAGAAACATGTCAATGTAACATGGCGTCCTCCATGGGAGAGGAACCGCCCTCTCCGTAGTTACGAAAGGCTCAATCCAAGCTAACCAGACCAGTTCTACATTAACGTAAGAGTGAGGGCAAGCAAACGGGAGCCAATCACAGCGCAGTGCGGTTTGACGGCGAGTCCAGATGGCTGAAGGTTTGATTTGATGAGACCATTAGTCATCTCGCAGGAGGAGGAGCAAGCTAAATCTCCATGTGCAGGACACCAGCACACACCTGCCACAGCTGGCAGATACATTCATTCATCCACAGGAAAGCTGGAGATGTGGAAGCAGACGGGAACAAAAACCCTCCAGAGAAGCCACAGGGGGCACTGCAGAGGAAGTGATGGAACCACCACACTGATTGGGCGAGATGTTTGGTTTCCATGGCGCTCCGCTAGCACGCTAACCTTCCAATATCCTCCACTTCCTCCCCCAGCACGGCCAGCAGCTCTACCGGCACATCTACCTGGGCTGCAAAGAGGAGGACAACGTCCACAAGAACTTCGAGCTCCTCTTCACCACCCTGGCCACCCTGACCATCGAGCTGGCCAATGAGGAGGTGGTGATCGACCTGATCCGGCTCGCCGTCGCCCTGCAGGTAACCTTGGCTCCACTGATCCTATTGGTCCGCTTGAGGGTCGACTCGCAGTGGTGGTGGGGAGCTGCTGCTTCTTCCCACCAATCACAGCCTCTGCTCACAACCAATCACCACCGAGTTGGATATAAGAGCGCCGCCGCCGCCACCGCTGCCGCCGCTGCCGCCGCTGCCGCCGCTGCTGCTGCTGCTGCCGCTGCTGCCGCCGCCATCAGTCGGCTTCAGCCTGAAAAACACTACATTTTTACAGTGATCGCGTTAAAATATGGCGTTCGGTTTTAATTTACCATCAGTGACGCCATCAACCTTCCGCATGTTCCTCCGATGACGCCAAGCGACAGCGCTCCCTCACGTTCCTCACGTTCCTCACGTTCCTCACGTTCCTCACGTTCCTCACGTTTCTCACGTTCCTCACGTTTCTCACGTTCCTCCGCCCAGCGGGTTCCTCACACACACAAAAAAAGGTCCAACACACTACAGAAATTTTCACTAAGAAATTAGTAAAAAAAAAAAAAAAGCCTGCAGGAGATGACGTGGAAATCAACAAAAAAAAAAAGATGTGAAAATTATGATCCCCTGATAATTTAATAGAATTTGATGTAATTACTTTAAAATAATTCATTCATTTCTCACAATTAAGATTATTAATTTAAAGGCCTTTGATTGCAGCCAGATTGGTGGGTCATACATGGCAACACTGAACACTTAGCGTGGTAATATTTGAAGTATATGTTGGTTTATTCATAAATGAATATATTCGTTCAAGTTTTTACAAAATATGAAGGAATATTTCATCGTGACTGAGTTGATTATTGATTTTGGCGTCTCCCGCGTGTGACGATCGGCCGCTTCACTCACCAGCAACAGCAGATAAAATCGTCGCAAATCTGCGGCTGTCGCCATGACAACTAATCGCTCTCGTATCGGAGTCGCGGCCCGCCGTCGTACGTTGTTTCAGATCGTCACCGATCGTTTAGGTCATCGAGTTGATCGCGCAGCTCTGACGGCCGCTGTGCCCAACAACGTTGCCGTGGTTACCGGTTGTCTCAGCTAAATCTACAGCGACTTCAGCTCGAGCGGAACCGCGTGTGCGCCTCTCGGCTTCAGTGTACGGCTGCCGGCCAATCAGAGAAGAGCGTTAAGTCGCAGTGGTGGGAGGCCCCGCCCCCCTGCCGACGCCACGGAAGACGGCGGAGAAGCTCGCCCCACGCGTCTTTGCTAAGCCAGAACAAACACAGGCACAGTGGGTTTATGAGTGTGTGTGTGTGTGTGTGTGTGCGTGTGTGTGTGTGCGTGTGTGTGTGTGTGTGTGTGTGTGTGTGTGTGTGTGCGTGTGTGTGTGTCATGACACTCGTCTAATTTAAGCTCTCAGGTGAGACGAGGCTCTGCATCCTCAGAGGTCGGCGAGCGCCCGCCACGCAACTGTGTTCCCACACTGTCAGCGAAAAGGTTGTCGTCACGGCAACGACCCCGGGGGTGACGCCGGCGCGCGGAGGCCGAACATAATGATGCTGCGTGTGTGTGTGTGTGTGTGTGTGTGTGTGTGTGTGCGCTGAAGCCTCTGAAGCTTTGTGCAGATGTGAATGTCCTAATCACATCTGGGACGTTGGCTTCAGGTTCTTCTACTGAATCAGACCTCCAGAATCTCCTTTATGAGTTGATCTTATTGAGCCTAAAATAAAATGTGCTATCAAGTAACTATCAAGTTCCTTCCAGTTGGGCTTGTGTGGTTTGGGAGCAGCAGCGGTTCACGGTCGGGTTTTAAATCGTCACCAGCGGGAGAAACCTTGAAAGTCTGGAATCAAATTAAATTTGTCAAAATCAGCCAGAAAACAACCGCGGCCATAAGAATAGCTGAGTCACACGGAGGGCCCGGGTACGACGGGTCACACGGAGGGCCCGGGTACGACGGGTCACACGCAGGGCCCGGGTACGACGGGTCACACGGAGGGCCCGGGTACGACGGGTCACACGCAGGGCCCGGGTACGACGGGTCACACGCAGGGCCCGGGTACGACGGGTCACACGGAGGGCCCGGGTACGACGGGTCACACGCAGGGCCCGGGTACGACGGGTCACACGGAGGGCCCGGGTACGACGGGTCACACGGAGGGTCCAGATATGACGGGTCACATGGAGGGCCCAGGTACGAGGGGTCACATGCAGTCGATGGTCCGGGTACAGCAGGTACGATACAGCTGATGTTTGAGCGCCACCTCGTGTAATGTTTTCTTACTGCTGCCGGTTTTCCGGTTCCGCTCCCGCACGTGCTCAGTGTGGATCCGGTCATGAGCATCTTATACGTGGTTCTCCCCGTTAACGTGGTTCCATATCTTCTCATTTCCCAAACCCGCCCGGCGGTACGTTTCTGCTCACGACCTCGTGTGGCTAAGATGGCGCCCGGCCATCGCTGGCCGGCCCCGGTGGGATTATTCTCAACTATCGCTCTCCGGTCTGCAGGACATGTCTCTGGCCAACGAGGAGAACATGCCCATGTCCATCCGCTGCGGCATCATGGCGCTGGTGGCCGCCTACCTGAACTTCCTCAGCCAGATGATCGCCAACCCGCCCTTCTGCCAGCACGTCAGCAAGGTGAGCGCTTCCTTGCTTTCATCTTCAGTTTGCTGCCATGCGAGGAACTCTGCCAGCTCTTTGCTCTGAGAGGTGACCTGACGTTCCGTCCCGGTTCCTGCTTCCTTGTTCTCGGCCTCCAGGTGATCGAGCTGAGGAACATGGAGGCGCCGTTCCTCCTGCCGGACCACATCTTCAGGGACAAGTGCCCGTAAGTCTCGCTCGGGCCGCACCGCTTCTCCCTTTTTACGCCTGAATTATCGTCTCAGAAAATAATTATGGTTTAATTATTGTGAAAGTTTTTCCTTTTTTTTAACTGCACACAAACTCTTCTGGATTTAAAAGACTCGGCGGCGTTTTATTGGTTTTTTTAGTCAAACAAACAAACAAACAAAAAAGTGGTGAGGCTCGGCCAATGGCAGGCCGGTCACGTGACCTGCAGCTTACTGGCTTGATTGGATGCAAGGAGGGAGGTGGGGTGGGGGGGAGGGGGGGGGGGAGGGAGGGGGGGGGGGGGGGCGGGGGGAACTGGACGGGTCTGGCTCTGATCCCGAAACCTGACCAGACCCGATCCAGGCGCCACCGCTCCAACGGAAACGTTGGCTTGTCGTCGTCGACGCGCCGCCATCTTTGACGCCGCCGTCTCTGACGCCGCCGTCTTTGACGCCGCCATCTCTGACGCCGCCATCTCTGACTTTCCGTGTGGCCCTCACAGGCTCCCAGAGACTCTGGACAAGGACGAGCGGCTGTTGTTCTTCCAGACGGCCGACATGGCCGAGTGTCTGGCCGGGCCCGGGTACAACGCCGAGCGGCTCTCCATCCCCTACGTCCCCCAGGTGACAGGTACGAGCAGCCGGCCAGTCGCGGCGCCGCCGGCCGTGTCCGTCATAACGCGGCGCCAGTTTGCGAGAGTCTGGAATGACTTCTTACGAGACGTTTCTGGGTTGGACGGGTTTTTTGTCAGACGTGATGCATTCAAGGACTGTTGGAAAGTTCGGTTCAGGTTCTAAAAACGAGCGCGAGGACGTTTTTACCTCCGCGAACTTCAGCAAAGAGCCGAACTGCTGATTGGCCCGTTTGCCCTCTGCCGTTTTGACGTGGGAGACGGGCACCTGCCCACCTGCCCACCTGCCCGCCCGCCCGCCGGCGGCCGCGGGGGATTAGAGGCAAACGTTTGAAGAAGAGTCAGATTAAAGAATGTTTGGCTGACCCCCGGTGACCCCGCCGGCTCCCCGGGGCGGTTTTATCTGATGAGGCGCTGAAGGATTAACGGGATTAACGTGGAGCCGCGCAGACGCCGCGTCTTTGTGGTTTAAAGGGACATTTCACGCGGATGACGATGATGATGATGATGATGTCATCGCTGGTCGAGTTACGAGGAAGAGCGTCTGCGTGCCGACTCACCTGCTGCTTCTTCTTCTCCTTCTTCTTCTTCTTCTGTTTGTTTCCCGCCTCAAACGTGACTTCAGTTCTTTACACGGTCGGAAAAATCCTCCACCGGTGCAAACAGACCTCCAGAGGTACCGGCCCGGCTAGCTTAGCTCCTCCCACCGTAGACTACCCAGAATGCCTCGCTGTTGACCCGGCGGGCTGTAGCCTGACTCAGCGCCCCCCCGCCCCTCGTAGGTGTGTGTGTGTGTGTGTGTGTGTGTGTGTGTGTGTGTGTGTGTGTGTGTGTGTGTGTGTGTTTGCTGACGTCGACGCGGTCACTGAACACCTTGTCTCTGCTTTGCGTGGCGTTGGGACGGATCCGGGTGAGTAAACGTTCCCGCCGCCGCTTCCTGTCGTCGTGTTTCGCCGCTTTTCCAGAACAGTTGAGGACCAGGAGCTCCGCCCCCCCGCGTCCCTTTCCCCTGTGCCAGCCAATCAGGGAGCAGCTAACATCCACGCCTGTCCGTCATCTGTGCGGCGAGACTTTGATTGATTTTTGTAAAAGTGGCCGAAGTGGCTGGAGGCGACTCGGCAGATCCTGATTGGCTGGTGGAGGAGAGCGCCCGCGCGGCGGCCACGCCCCCTGGTCACGCCCCCTGGTCACGTGTTTGTGTGGCGGTATCCTGCGTCCATATTTGGTGGTATGATGGCGAGCAGCGTGGCCTCCGACACCTCCTCTAGAGAAACCAGGGAGAACCCACATCACGCAGAACCCTGAGAACCATCAGAACCCTGAGAACCATCAGAACCCTGAGAACCGTCAGAAGCAGCTGACCTTTCACCCGCTGAGATGTTCCCTTGATGTTTGTGTGAAAAAGCTGAAAACCTGTTTGATCCTGCAGATGAAGACCGGCTGACCAGGAGGAAGAGCTTCGTGGACACCATCTCACTGCAGGTGGACATCATGTCCAACAGCCTCCCAGACAAGGTGGGCTCACACACACACACACACACACACACACACATGCACACACACACACACACACACACAGTGCAACGGAGCAGACACACGCACACACACACACACACACGCACACGCACACGCACACACACACACTGAGGCAGCAGGGTACCCAAAGGGAGCCGAGCGCTGGTTCCGGGTGACGTGAATGTAAATGAATGATTGTATCAATGAAAACGTTCAAT
>CAAKHG010043918.1:0-13200 GCA_901007715.1 Dactylopterus volitans
CCTGAAAACCGATGAACGTGGCGCGTGACAAACCTTCGGCCTTGGTGCGGGCCTCCCTCGCTCCTTCCAGGTGTCGCTCCAGGCTGCCTTGGCTGTAACACCTGGTGACGGGTACCGGCGGCGGGCTGTGGCCGTTAACCTCCGCGCGCTGCTCCGGGATTGGAGAAAAATCCACAGAGGAATGGGAGTGGGCGGAGTAGGTGGAGGAGAAGGGGTCCGCCGCCGCCTTCTGCGAGGGCGACCCGCTTGGGCCGCCATTCTTCCGCTTGCTCCGGGCGATCTCCGCGAAGGAGGTGACCCGCAGAGGAGGGGGCGGGGTCGGGGAGGCGCCCTCGCTGAGGCGGACGGGGCAGCTCAGCATGCGCTCCAGGGATCCCAGCCGAGGGGACGGCGACTTGTCCAGGTTGCGGTCGTAGCTGCGGGAGCGGGGGCGGCTGCCGGACGAGGAGGCGGCCCCGGGGACGCCGCGGCCGACCAGCGGAGGGGAGGTGTTGACGTACACCTGGCCCTCGATCACGGCAGGAGCCGCCTCATCCTCGCGAGCCGCCGCCGGCTGGTTCTTCTTGGTCTCCTCCTCGCTGTCGTCCTCATCGTCGTTTTCATGCTGAATGGGGAGAATCACGCGTTAGTCAGTGTCAAATGAGTTCCAGGTTCCTACAACGCGAAGAGGAAGAATTCCGAGGCCCCAACTCCCTTCCTGCCATATTCGCTTTGCCACAGAGGAACTGCGGCTGATGTTAATACCCAACTGTGCTACATAACTGCTAAAATAATCCCCAGACACGATGATATCACATAACCCCAGACGGCGGCTGTGATCTAAACAGAGCCGGGGTCACGCCGATGCCGAGTCATAGTTATTCCCATACTCATTATCCGTCTGTCCCTTTTATTGCTACGGGATTTATCCTGCGCGCAATCTTTTTTTTTTTCCCCGCACCCATGGATTTTATCTGCACAGATTCAAAAAAAAAAAAAAAAAAGTGCATCATATAATCGTCACAATTCTATAAAAGTTTCGCATCAATCATTTCTTTCATCATCAAGCTGAGAATAATAATCTCTAAGGATTCAGTCCTCTATCTCTATCTCGTTTTTAAGCTAGTGGAATCTTGAATATGGAATCCGTGTTTACGTCCGACTGCTTAAAGTGACAATAAAAACGTATTTCTCTCGTCCACGGAACAAAACACTTGATAGTGAAGCGGATTCCTTCTCCTGCATCAGGATCCGCTTCTCCGCTCACCCTCATCGACGACTCTCCATCCTCATCCTCTTCATCCACGCCCGCCTCGTCCTCCCGCTGCCTGAACAGGAAGTACTCGCTGGGCTGAGTCGGGGTTGGGGTGCCCTTGCTGTTCTCATCGGAGCAGCTGTTGACCGAGGAGCCCGCGGGACTGGGCGAGGACTGGGACGAGAGGTCACAGGTGACCAGCTTGTAGTAGTTCTGGGTGGCGACGACCAGGCGGGCCTGGCTCTGCAGGCAGGACGCCAGGTCGCCAGGTGACCCGAAGTGCGGCGGGTGGTAGGAGTTGCAGTTGGCGTCCAGGTCCAGGGCGCCCTGGTGCTCCTCCGAGCAGGGGCAGGTCGAGAAGGTGGGCAGGAGCGGCTCGCGGATGAGCGGGAAGGCGTTGCCGAGGCAGGGAACGTGCTGCTGCGGGACGGGAGGCTCGGTAGGCGAGGTGTGAAGATCCAAGTAGAACGCCTCCCCCGTCGAGTCCCGCTGGTTACCCGGCGGGTCGGACACGGACGAGGTGGACGAGTGGTCCGTGGAGCTGTTGAGGTTGGTGGACACCGAGGTCGCCGGCTTCTCCGGAACGCCGTTGTTCATTTTATTGTAAATGGTGCTGAAGTTGACCAGCACGCCGTCTGAGCTGTTGCAAGAGGAGTCGCTGCCGTAGCACTGCTGGCACTCCGAGAAGGGCTCCGAGAAGGCCTCCGGGAAGTGGTGGCGGTAGTTCTGGGAGAGCGCGCAGCAGGAGCAGTGCTGGTTGGAGGAGCCGGAGGAGTAGGAGCTGTTCTTGTTGCTCCGCCCGCACCGCATGGGGTGATCCTCGTCCTCTTCGTCGTCGTCTCCCCAGTCCTGCTCCCCGCAGTCCATGGACATGTTGGACCCGCTGCTGCCGTGGCGGCGCTGGCTGTCCAGCGCGAGGACGTCCAGGTCCTCCAGGCGGCTGGAGAGCTCAGAGACCACGCCCCCCAGGGACTCGCGGCTGCTCCGGCCCACCGAGCTGTGCAAGAGAAAGGGCTCCGGAGCGAAGCCGAGGTTGTGCAAGCGGAACGGCGCCATCCCGTCATCAAGAGCAGAGTTAGTGTCACTGTGGAGGTGGAAAGAGGAGTCTTCAAGGTAGCCGCTCAGGTTGTCATGGTCGTCCTCGTCTTCCTCTTCCTCCTCCTGCTCGTCGCCCGTATTCAGCAGGAATGGATTGTGGCGCAGCGGGTTCCTGCTCCTCGGCTTGGCCCTCGGCAGCGTGTGCGCCGTGATCAGCTGGTCCTCCGAGTTGCTCGAGGTGAACGACGAGTCATCGCTTGCCGTGCTGCCCCCCCTCCCGCCGCCCTTCCTCTCTCTCTCGCCGTTCTGGGAGGACCAGGAGCTGCTGGAGGTCTGGATCAGGCTGCTGTAGAGCAGCGCTTCCCTCTGGAGTACGTCTCTCTCAGGAAGGGACGTGGTGCGACTCAAGCCGAGGTTCTCCGGCGGGCTGAACGGGTTGCTCCTCTTCAGCGAGCCCCCGCAGCCGCCCTGCCGCCCCCCTGACACCTGGCAGTGCACCAGCGGGATGTGGTGCACAATCAGGGTCTCGCCAGACAGCTTGGGAGGGCTGTCCATGGTCCTGGGAGAAGGGCGGGTGGGACCGGTGCCGCAGGAGCAGAGGGAGGGTGGTGCCACCCCCTGAGTGGCCGAAGGGGTAGACGGGTGTGCGGTGCCTGGACGCTCGTGTTCACGCCGTGCTCGCTGAGCGCAGCTCCGCTGGGCTGCCCGGGACTTGGAAGGAGAGGTCGGGGAAGTCCACGCCGTGGTCAGAGTGGTACATCTAGGGGACAGAAAAGAGGAAGTGGTTACTGGAAGCACAGCCCTCTATATTCGCGAGGACGGGGGATGCCGATTAAAAAGGGAAACCCAATCATAGAGAGCAGAGAACAGAAACGGTCTGATGTTAAGACCTTTATAAGACAAGCTTCAGAAGCACCTGGATTATCCTTTACGTTTGATTTCGACCCAGACTTCTTAAAAATGTGGGTTTAGGTGTCAAAACAGCACAATCTGAATTCAGTTCCCACTACATTTGTCTACGTTATTGTCCAAAATAGAACAGAAGTGGCGGAACACAACCATTTCCATTAAGTCTCAACTTTTACGCTCGACTGGGTGAGTCAACAACATGTGGAGTGGAAACAGTTAGATGCACAAGCACACACACACACACTAACCCCCGCCCCACACACACACACACACACACACACACACACACACAGCAACTGACTCCTTAACAAGGCCGTCATCTCATGCGCATTCCCCACATCACTCTCCACACACCGTTTGTTTATTTTACCTTGAATAACAATGAAAGAAAAAAAACCTCCTCAAAGACGCATTTCATCGGAGTGATATGTTATTAGTCAAAATCAGTTAAAAGAAGGAAGCGGTTGTGATCCCACACCGGCAGATGCATCCGGCGCGTCATCCTTCACTCAGTTTCAACGTCCCATCAAGCCACATGACCAACGCGCTGTCGAATCAATAATGACTTCAGACGCAGAAATCGACAGCGCTGCATCCCCCCGCTGGAGGTATTATCCAACGCTGCAGTTTCCCACGCTGGAGAAAAACCACTGCGAGCTCCGGCCGGATGCCGTCACTTTCACAGATGGTCTTTCTTTGGAGGCTGACTGAAGACAAATGGGCAAGAGCGGTTCTCTAAAAACAGCCTGAGCCTCTCGGTGCTCTTGCGGAAAGACTGCGTTCGTTATCGCTAACCATGCGACGCAAACAATTTCTAGTTCTGTTCACATTACTCACTCTGTTAGTAATGTTATTCTTATTGCTCGTCATTCCTCGTAATGCCTTTCATTACGTCTGGTTAAAATATAATTAGGTTCAATGTAAGCCGGGATCAGGGACAAAAGTAATGATGTGCTCACTGGCTCATGACCTGGACCAGACCAGCGCTAACTAAGACTCAGACTAATCCCTCTATTATGCCTGCTCAGTAAAATATAATTCCATGCCGGTCGATTAAATCAAATTCAGAGGCAAATTTTGATTCTGTCTGATTTAGCACTTATTTAAGAGCAAATGATTGGAGGATAGCAAAATCTGATTTATGGATTTAAGAAGCCTAAGCGCGTTTAGCCATGCTAGCGGTTGTTGATATGAGATGAATATGAGCATAATGCGATGCTCACAACAACAGTCCTTCACCTCACTTTTCGTCTATCTCCATTTCTCTCCATTACGAGGATGTTATCAGAGTGAATTATTTCTAATTAATGGACCTTCTCATTTACATTGAAACTAGCAGGTAAACTGTCTGAGCACAAAAAAAATGAACTTTTAATGTGCCTGATTGCTCCTTCCAATGGAAAGTGGCATTAACGAGATTAGCTTAGTGATTCAAACAAAGCCAAACGAAAATGGATTTAAGAGATTAACTGCACCAACAGGCCAGCTAGCTTGTGCATGTATTACGAAACAGTTGGAGACAGCTTTTAGCACAGATAGGACGCACGATTGCTTCTTAATGCCCACATCACTGCCTTTACGCCCTTGCAACAATCAAGATGATGGTTAATTAAACACTAACAAAGAAGGATGGCTGCGGAGCAACTGCTTTTAATCTCAACAAACGCTGGGTCCGTGCAGTTGTGCCATGTTCCTCAAATGCCGAACTTGTCTATTTTCTGGTACACATCTTCTCCACGCAATGCTGCCACAGACAAAACATCTGGCTACGGAACAGCAAAGCACGTCAGACCAGGAATGTTCAGACTGGGAAAGACGCTGCATCCAAAAGAAACCAACAGGTCCTCTTCATCTTGCGTGAGATGGGGTCCCACAGGGCTCAATTCTAGGTCCTGTGTTGTTTTACCTCTCTGTGACATTCCAAGGAAACACAATATTTAATTCCACTGTTATGCTTATGACACCCTCATCCATCTGCCATTTAAACACCATGATAGAACCAGTATACAGTCACCTGCCAAGCACAAATTAAAAAATTTGGATGTCTCACAACTTTCTCCAGCTTAATGACCAAATCTGAGGTGATCCTCTTTGCTCCTCCGCAAGTCAGGGCTCAGTTTAATGTTGACATCTTTGGTCCACTGACGTCTAAGTTAAGGCGCTCTGCAAGAGATCTTCATGTAATATCTGGCTGTGATGTTTAGCTAAATCACCATGGAAGGAAAGTTATTAAATCACGTTTTTGTCAGCTACAGAATATCTTCAAAAACAAATGTCACTGATCTGGATAAGGTACTTCACACGTTTAAGTCTTCATAAACCGAGTCAAGCAACTCCTTGTACAAATGTCTCTCCCAAAGGTCTCTTGGTTGCCTTCAACTCATTAAAAAAAAAAATCTAGCAGCTCAACTTATGTAAACCCCCCCAAAAATGGGCCCATACCACACCTAAATTCTTGTATTCACTTTTTGGGCTCTGTCCAGCCAGGCACGTCCTTGTGTCTGTCTGAGCTGTTCTCCCCTTTGGACCATACACACCGCTGAGACCCTCAGCCAGAACCCTTTCATCCATCCCAAAGTCTGGGCTTAAGGCAAGAGGCGACTGCGCATTTCCGTTTAGAGGCCAGAGCGTTTGGAAAGCCCTTCCTGAGGAGATCAGGTGCGCTCAATAGCTGCCCTAGTTTAAATCTTCTCTTAAAACACTTGTGTAAAGCCGCTTTATCTTCATGGTTTCTACTTATTTACCTTCTGTCCAACCGTTTTCACTGTTGTTTACGTCACTTGCAATTGTCCCTGTTACACTTTTTAAGTGACTTTTTATCCCAGGTTTCCTGTCTTTTACTTTTTGCTTTGTTACGCAGCACTTTGTAAGTTTTAAAAAAAAGTGCTGTATAAATCAAGTTATTACAGGTAAAGGCTGTAGGGTTAGGGTTAGGGTACAACAATGGAGAACTTTCACTACTGGCAATATTCTGTATCTTGACCTTCATTTTAGGCAAGGAAACTTGAGTATTTAAGAGTGGCAGCTGTAAAAAAAAATCTTCTTTATGCACCTATTTCATATTGTACCATGTCGGTGATGCTTCCTTGAATGTACCTAAGAGGAAAAAAAATTATCAGTACAGTTTAATTCTTTATTCCAGCTGGAACCTTCAAATTTGACTAGGTGAACATGAAAAAATTGATTTCTTTGCATAGACCGAGGCGCGGTACACTCGACTTTTCAAGAATATCGCTGCTTGAATGCTGATAGGAAAGAACAACTTTTGCTATCAGGCTTGAGCTCCTCTATCCGCTCACTCAGCTGAGCTCCGCTGACGTCAGTGCCTCTCTCGGCCCGTGACAAGCGATGACTGGTGCGATTCCTGACAGCCGAGTCGCCGCTAGTTCAAGTGAAAAACGATGACATCAGACGTGTGTCACTGTCCTCTGAAGGACCGTTTCTGTCCGGTCAAACCATCCCACATCTTCCAAAGCATCCGCGGTGGCTGCTGCGTGGCGTCGCGCACCCGCTGGACTCGGCCCCGCGCTCAGTGGGCCGATGGATCCAGGCTGCCGGACCATCTCGCTATTCAAAGAACACACGGACACAGGGAAACTTGTGAATGGTGCACACTGAATAGGCCCTTTCAGTACGCTCCCGGCCTCAACCAGAGGAGCCGCCCATCTTTCACGGACGTAGCTCATTAATAATAGCGCAATCGTAAAAAAAAACAACAAAAAAAACAACCACAGACTGGGCAGGAAGTTGATAAAAATAACAGGCAAAGACAACACTTGCACCGTTCCCCTCCACATGCCCCCGCGCTCTGAAAGAGGGAATAACTG
Organism: Dactylopterus volitans; assembly: GCA_901007715.1. Taxonomy (NCBI): domain Eukaryota; kingdom Metazoa; phylum Chordata; class Actinopteri; order Syngnathiformes; family Dactylopteridae; genus Dactylopterus; species Dactylopterus volitans. The sequence continues at coordinate 7,009 of CAAKHG010043918.1, forward strand.
CACTCAGCCCCTCGATCGGGGAACGCTAAGCAAACACTACACACGCTGGTCCCTCTGAGCCGAGAATAACACGGCGCAGCACATCAGATCACGCAGCGGGTTAACCAGAACAAAGCAGCCGGGCCCGGCCAATCCAGTTTCGTTTCCCGCGCAGCATCAGGAACCCTAGCTACAACGACAGCCAATCAGGGAGAAGCAGTCCGGCGGGGGAGGCATCGCCATGTGATAGCAACCGCCGAGAGAACCCGGGGAGGAGGAGCAGACCGAGACTGTACATGTGTGGCAGCATGCCATTAGATAACGGCGCGGTCCGCCGGTGCGCCGACCCGGATTTGTGCTCCGGTGCAGACGACATGACATGGAATATCAGAGGAGCACACATTCCCCCTTTCTGCTGTTTGTTTATGACCAATGTTCAACCGATGAGCGGACCGGGATCCGGCTCGGACTCGGAGGACGACGTCCAAAGTCTAAAACATGACCCACGGGACACAAACCCAGCTCTGGCCAGCGTCCCTGCTTCCAACCATGAGTGTTGAAAACCGTATTACGCGTAATTGCACGTGTCATGCACCACTTCTCCCCAAGTCGCATGTGTTTTCATTAACTTTTACGCCGCAAGAGGGCGCACTTCACCCCTGCACCTCGGAGGAACGACTGTACCGGCACGAAAGAAGAAAGGGGCTGATGGCGGCGCAAAAAACCAAGTCCAGCTTGGGAGCGTCACAGCTAGGGTTGCAAAATTCCGGGAATTTTCAAAGTTGGAAACTTTCCATGGGAATTAACGGGAATTTGTGGGAATACAACAGAAATGTACAAAATTGAAGGTTGGCCTTCACAATAGTTGGGGAAAATATATTGTACCATAATTGTGGCTAAAACAACCAGATTCAATGCAAGTAGACTCCTCAGTCACATGCACACAGCACTGCTTACTGCAGGGCTATTGAGGCCACGCCCCCTGCGTGCACTGTGCACGCCTCCATCACATGCACAGGTGATTGCTTAAACCCTGGAGGCCACACTTTTGAGCCCAAAGCACAAGACTACTGAAGCCACACAGCTGAGCCTGCTGTAATTTTTATAATATTATGGGGTAAATATATTTGATCTATAATGGTATTACTGTTTAACCTGCAAAAATTAAATAGAAATCTACACATACAGTAGCTAGCTAGCTGGTAAGTTAGGTGCTAAATGTAAGACCATTTAAGAGGCCAGCTTATTATAGCTATATACAGTATATAGCTATAGTTTCCAATTTTGAATGTTTTCAAAATTCCCCAGCTTAACTTCCCATGTTTCCAGAAATTTACCGCCCCTTTGGAACCCTTTAAAGTTGTACAACTCTCGCCCGAAAACCTTGTTGCACTGTGTAAAAATACCGCCCTCCCCATCATGTTGGTGGAGGCTAGAGGAGGCCGCAGTGACGCGTGAGTGCAAGCAAAAACTCAGGATTTACTTTACGGCAAAAAAAAAAGAAAAGGATGCTGATAAATGTGCTGGATGCTGAAGGAATTTATCAGCTACTCATCTACACCAAAACGAGCTCACGCGTCGCCCATAAAAAAGGTACAATTACCTGCTTGTTTACATCGCGCTTCATTAGCATAGCAAGTGTAACGCTATGGTGGAATAAATGTGGGGAAAGACGCGCATGTGCTTAGTCGCGATTGATCAACTAGGATTCGACTGACAGTCAAAGCAGATGCATTAAAAGGGCAACCCTAATTGGGCCGTTACCGGGCTCCCGCCGAGCTCGATGACTGGAGGATCATTTCAATCAGGTGCGCCGGAGCAGGGAGACGTGAAGCAGCTGCTCGGACCCAACGAGGCCCCTCTCCCTTTCTCGGCCTCGGCTTAAAATGCGCGTGTTGTCCCTCCGCTCAAACAGAGCAGACCAAGGAAGGGGAGAGGAAAGAGGGTAATTCCGTCGGAGCTTTGAAGCCGCGCAGACGCTGAATGAAATCAGGGTTCTTGCGAGAGCCAATTAGCTTTGATTTTGGACGTTCGGCTGCGACTGGAAACCCACATAAGCGGCACGTCGTCGCTTCGGAGGGGAAAGGGTGGGAAACTGACACTATTTATGAAGCAATCGCACAGAGGAAAAGGAAAGAAAAATTATAACAAAGGACATCCTCCCTCTTACAGCATCGGGGCTGTACTTCCAGGAATAATGCCAAGACTCGGGAAAGGGCGGAGGGGGGGAGGCGAAGGCGCACCCAGATGAAGCAGCCGGAGGAGATGGCAATTAGGATGACAGGTTACAGTCGGCGCTCGCCGAGGGACGCTTGTCCAACGTCCTCTTGTACAACTCAAAACAAGGCTGTAGTTCGCAATGACGGAGAGAACGCTGACATTGTAAAAACATGCCAACAACACTGACGTCCTATGGCCTCATAATAATTGCATAATGGACACAAAGGGTGGGACTACAAAAAAAAAATGAAAGAAAATCCAAATATTAGCACATGTCTTGAATGCAGAGTCACTGTGGCTTCTGCGAGGCTGCCACTCTGCAGGTCAGATAAATGATAGTTTATGTTTTTTTGGAAGTAACTCAGATTTACGCCACTCGAACGGTCGAATCTGAAAAGATTTCAACGTTCAAAGAAGTTGCAATAGCAACGCAGATGCTTTTGAGCCTGAATAACAAAGGGGGAAAAAAACCCCCCCCAAAAAAAAACAATTTGAGGATTGTGCAGCTGTTCATGCTGCAGTAGTCTCATCTCCATGGAGATGAGACTACTGCTTTCCCTGCCTTGAATGCCTTTTCTTGTGTTCCATTATTACAATAATGCGATGCTCTAAGCATTTGTAAGGATGTTTGATGCAGGATGAGGTTTGTTTTATATATATATATAAAAACTACAATTTAAAATCTTACAGCCCATATGAATATCTGCACTGGTCAGCTGGTAAGCAGGTTGTTTTTAACTGGGAACCAGCCCCGCTTTAAACGACGACTTGCAGATGGCTAGAAACCAAACAGCGGCGTAACTGCAAAACCCACTTTTCAGACGGCCAGTCGGCCTCTCCTGAGCAGCAGCACTGGCCTGCTGTGGCTGTCTGTCTCCGTGTGTGTGTGTGTGTGTGTTTGCGCGCGCACGCCAGCTGAATAAAAGAGCTTTTGTTTGTTGCGCCCGTTTGCCGTCTCGCGGCCGTGTCAAAGACAGACAAAAAAAAAAAAAAGTGAGAAGGGAAAGGGCGGAATGCTGAGCCCGAGCCGTCTCCGACTGACATTTTTAAAGTCGGCCTCATGGTCCGCTGCTCACCGCAAAAGTCTGCAAAGTTGAAAAAGAAAGTTGCTGCAGCGGGAAATTACCCAGCATGCTCACGGTGCGCCGGGTCCTCAGGCTGGGAATTCCTCAAAAATACCAGAAAGGGCTGGAAAGTTTCTGTAAGAAACAACGGCGTCTTCATAATACAGAATTTTAAAATGGTACCCGTCTATTTGAAGGATCAACCCCTTCCATTTTCATTATCAATAAAGATACTTCCTTGATTAATAATTCCAAATTAATCCATGAAATGGCAGGAGCCTGTTTGAATTTTTGAGAGCTAAACGCGTCATCTTCAAAAGTCTGGCTTCCTCTGATGAGAACAGGCCAAACCCCCCAAACATGTTTCTATTATGTATGACACAGAAGAAAAAAAAAATTATAGTCCCACATGGGAGCAGCTGCAAGCAGAAAATGTCTTTGCCTCAAAAAAAAAAAAAGGAAAAAAAGAAAAAGACTGATCCGCCCAAAAAAAGAAGAAAAGAAAAAGACTGATCCACCCCAAAAAAAAAAATGTATGTTCCATGTATGTTCTAAAAGATGGCACTGGAGCAAATGGCTATAATCATATATAGGTCAAAAATGTGTCTGTACATCTCAAGACATCTCAGAACATTTTGCATAAAGAGACAGTAAACATGTTCGCATTTGCAACTGCGGCTAAAAGATCTGTCGTTTTTTTTTTTTTACAGGAGTCAGGAGACACGGTGGTGGAGTAAAAGCTGGTGGCGGTGGATGAGAAAGGGTGGATCTCCAAAGCAATTTGAAAACAACATCTGGGAACCAGTAATAGCTCGAAAAAAAACACAGCGAGGAGCCACAAAATGGACATAAATTGAAACAGAAATCCTCATCATCTGCTTTTCGCTCGGCCAAGTGTTAAACGTCACAAAATTAGTTCGCTAAATCGGTGCAATGTTTTGCGTTGACGCTGAAAAGAAAGTGACATGTGGCACTTGATACGCCGGTGCCAACTCCAGTCCGCGGCTTTGATACAGCGAAATATGAAGCCTCATTGATCCCTTCAGGGAAACCGCTCTCATCCCTTCGCCTCCTCCGCGAGTCCAAGAATATGTAAGCGTTTATTATCAACATCAGCGAGTTACCGCGCTGATGCCGAGTCATTAGCGGAATTGCGGCATTGATCCCGAAGCCTCCTTTGACTGCCACAGCGCATTTTACATCGTGATGTAACCACATTTGCTGGGGTGGGAGGGGCCCTGATGGCTTTGTGGCACATCGTGGAGGATGCTTTTATGCTGGAGAGACCTGAGGGTTCTATTTGGACCACTTGAATCGGACTTCCAGTCTGTTTGCCCGGTTAATGAGGTTCAATCGGGACCAAGGAAAAACAAACCAACCTCTCCTGTGAGGGTCCTCCGATGGCTAGTTCTTGTTTGGTGCTAGTGCTGCTTCAGAGTTGTTGAACACGTGAACCCTCTAAAAGAAGGAGCCGCCACATGACCACGTCACTCTATACGTCTCACATAACTAGCCTATCCTGCACTAACTCTGTATCTTTTCATACATCGGCTATGTTCTAGTACCCCAGACGGGTTACCACAATCGGATCGATATGGGACAGTTTCTTTGGTCCAATCCACAACTTTTGTCAGTGGAAACGCCTACAAATGCACATGGTAGTGTACTGACTAAAGAGTTGACGCTCCTCTGGAACCGGTTGGAAACGGTGGGGGGATTAGGCACAGGCTCAGGAGCTAGTACTGGACCCTCCATGGTTGACAAGGGGTAAGAAAAACAATGAGGCCAGACAAATCCCAAAGGACCAACGGTGGTGAGGTTTCCTCGCCCGATTCACGCCTCAAGATGGCCAACCCACCGCCTAAATTTGTTTTATAATGCTACGCACGGAACCTTTAGCTTTTCCCGCGCACATACGAGCAGAGACAAACGTAAATCCCTTCCGGCACCTGTGTGAACTCAGCACGCTAAAGATGGGACACATGGCCTTGATCCCGGCTTCCTCAAAGGCTTAGCGAGAGTCTCCCTCCTTGCTCGTTTGTCTGCCCGGGACTTGAAGTGCTTACGCATGATTGCATAACAGTCCACCGCCGGGCCGCCGCCGCCGGCAGGTATTAGCATTAGCAGACATGCCCGGCAGTGGGAACTCTTGTGGTGATGGCCGATTGATTATCGTCTTCCTGGTGGAGATTTCATGTGTGTTAACTGTGAACGCTGTTGTCATTTAATTTGTCCTTATCCAGCGCAATTAAGAATTTTCCCTCATTCTTCTGACATCTGTCTTGTGTTGCAGATTAAATTCTGATGAAATCAGATGGGTAGCACTTTGTCCATGTGGAGGGACTACGACCAAGTCTTTCCGTGTTTGCATTTGCTTCTAATGCGGATGATTTCTTAACCATTTATACCCCGTTGCCATGGTGATTATGCAACTCTGGCTTCCGTTTTTCCAGACCACCGAGTATGGCTGTCATCACCGGTTAGCAGGAGCTTCAATTGTCTTTGGCGGAGCGGCGGCCTCTCAAATCAGAAAGCAAAAGGCCGCGCAAACCGGCGAGTGCACGCCTGCGCCGTCTTACTTCCCGTGGACGTCAGAAGACCCTCCTGCGTCTCCCTCCCACACCTACGCCGTTCGGACGAAGCGACGACTGCTCCCTTGGCAGTCGCGAGCATGAAATTAAACATAACGGGTTTTGCGCGCCCGTTTGGAGGGACGGGGCTTGCGCGAGGGGACGACAACTCGACGTCTCGACGCCGACGCTTCATCTCGAGAAGCTGCAGGCCTCCTCATTCGGGCATCATCGTCGTCGTCGTCATCTCTCTCTCCTTTCTCCAGTCCTGGTCCAAGCAGCTCTAGCTCTCTTTTCTGCCGTCGTTCAACCCATCATTCCTCATCCTCTCTCACACCCCCCCCCCCCCACTCTCTCCG
>CAAKHG010043920.1:0-12940 GCA_901007715.1 Dactylopterus volitans
GCACACACACACACACACACCGCCGTGTTTTGGTTGGGAGGGAGAAGTAAAGTTTTTAAACAGCGGCGCAGATTCGCGACCTGAGAAGATTTAACGAGCGTTTGGAGGCAGAAAGTTAAAAAAAAAATCAACTAAACTGATCGGAATAAGTCCACAAACGGGCTTAATTGTGGGGTGGGGTTTGTTTGTTTTTTGGTTTTTGTTTGTTTGTTTGTTTGTTTCTACACGTGACGCAACCGAGTGGAAGCGCGAGTCAGACTGCGCGAACGTGAAAGAACTGCGCAGGATTCAAGACGTGCGTGGGAAGAGTGCGAGCCACAGCAGCGGATCCGCGCACAGCAGAGAACCGGCGCAAAGAGTGGAGATGACACACTTTGCAACTAATTCAAATATATATAGATATATATATTTTTCAAATTTAAATTGTCACTGGCAGAAAAAACAAAACAACCGCCCACTCCAAACCCACAATCGAACGCGCTTATGTTGCGCTTCTTTCATCGCAACTTTGCCAAAGATTTTTTTTTTCAGGTGACGCAAATCTGATCTTAACATTTCAAAACCTCAGACTGATTTTTTTCCCCTCTAATACATTTTTTTTTTTTATTATTATTTCTCATCCACAATTTGAACAACTCGAGGGAGTGAATATCCACTGCCAGGCGACGCGGTTCCCCCCGTGTTAATAAACGCAGACGCGAGGGAATGGAAGTCATTTCCCTCGAAGTCGTTTAAAAGTGGACCGTCTAATCTCTTTATCGCGTCACATGATTTGTTTTTTTTTTTTAACCGAGAAAGCGAGATAAAGACGCGTAATTGCACATTAGAGGCGCGTTAACGCGAGCGTTTCCGCGGGTCCCACAAAAGCCACACAAAAAAAAACAAAAAACTTTAATACATCAACGACCTCTTGTGGAGGGGACGAGCCAGCTCTTTAGTCCCTGAGGGGAGTTGGCGTTTCAGTCGCAGCAGGGCGAACTGCGGCGGCCGCGTGAGGGACAGCTGTCACCCAAGGAGAAATATATATTTATGAATAAAGATATAAATCTAAAGCACAGCCAGAGTATCTCCCCGCGGCGTCAGCGCCCATCGCGCCTGCGCGCGGCGCCTAGCGAGCGGCCCGAGACGCCGCGGCGTCGCAGCCGAGCGGGGCAAAGCCCGAAAAACCGCCAGCGAGACCCGCGCCCAGAACCGAAACCAGCACCCGGGTACCTGCGTGGACCCCCCCCGAGAAGAAGGAGCGAGTGGGGACGCGGTTCCGGCGCGCGTTTCGCCTCCACGCAGCTCTCGAAACTTCACGCTGCCGCCGCTGCTGCCGCAGGCCCCAGCTGCGGCACCTTCGCCTGATTGCGCCAACGCGCGCTGCGCCGTTAATGGCGCGTAAGGTTGAGTGAAAATAATTAAAAAAAACATTAAAAATGGGAAATGTAAATAGAGAATGAGCCATTAAGCTAAAACCTCGCGGGATGAAACCAACCAGACCGGGCGAGCGCGCACGTGCCTCCACGGTTACCGCGGATAAGAAAAAAAAAAAGTTCTGAAGTCCAAATTAAAAAAAAAAGACTCTTTTGCAGGTTTTGCTGCGCATGGATGCGGGTTTATGCGTCGGAGGAAAGAGCCTAGCAACGCCCAGATATCATAAAGAAGATAGTCTGTTATCGGGGTGGGGAGGAGAGAGGGGGGGGGGCATCATCCGGAAAGAGACGTCAGTTCGCGGGGGTTTAATTTTCGCGTTCAGCGGCGCGTCACAAACGCGGCGGGCGCAATAAAACTAACGCCCAATTAGCCGCAGCCTAATTCACGGCGACCACTTATTTGTTTATCTGCGCGCATCTCAATGCTGATCCGCTTGTAATCTTCTTATGGAAATTGACCGGTAGCGGGAGAGAGAGAGAGAAAGAGGGAGAGAGAGAGAGAGAGGGGAAAGAACACCGGGAGTAACCCGGGGTTCGGTAATGAGGGCCTCTGTGCAGCTAATTTCCTAATTAAGGATCGGAGGACCACCAGCACAGTCTGCTCCGATTCAGGCTCAACAAGCTTGACAGCCCAAAGGGGCTCCGAGGGCGCGCGGCTGCTGGATCCCACTGTTGAATGTTGGGAAATACGCGGACGTCCTGGTGGGAGGATGGAACCTGCGCGCACAATCATGGCGCGCAGTTTAATGGGTTTCAAAAAAAAAAAATCATCATTATCAGTATTCCTATTTTTTAATGAATAGATTGCGCTTATAATTACTATTTTCTGTGTGTGTGTGTGTGTGTGTGTGTTGAGGGGGTGGGATCTATTTTGCTGTGGAAGCATCTGCATAAATATGCTTTTAAATATATTTATGGATTTCTTTTTGGGGGTTTTCTTTTTGTTTTTTTTTGTTGTTTTTTTAACGAGAAATAAGTGCAACTGTGGCTTAAACAAGCGCGCGTTTGCCAGGAGCTTTGATGGGAAATCAAATCTATTCAGTCGCACTAATTGACACAAAGGGACATTAATCCCGCCATTGAGGCGCGTCCAGTCCTCCGCGCGTCCGCATCCCCCTTTTTTTTTTTTTTTGCTTGCTCGCCTGTTGTCAATGGAGCTTTATGGTCGGACGATTTGAATTCCTGACGGTAAAAAAAAAAAAGCCCAAAAAAGTGCCTTTAATAATCGAGGCCGCGGCACCGTCCGCCTTTCAGCTGCAAATAACCGGCTGATAGCTCGAAATTTATGGTCGTTTACAGCGTCTATTGTTCTCCTGACCCGCCTTTACAGTTTTTACTTTATTTCTCTTTTTTTATATATATAAGAAAATACGTGTTATAATCGGTGGGGGGAGGAGGGGGTCGCATCGCAGAGAAATAACAAACATTTTTTGATTTTTTTTTTAAAATTTCGTGTCAATTTTAAACTCCACACAACCTTTAGAATCCATAAGTTTATTATTTGTTTGTTTGTTTAAGCTCGGTGACCAGGCCCCACCCTTTTTTTCCTTTTTCTTTTCTTTCTTTTTTTTTTTTTTTTTTTTTTTTTAGAGAAACGTAATTAACAAAGAATGGCTTTTCAATTACAGCCACAATGGAATCTGTCTCATTAAGATTTGCATGATTTTTTTTTTTTTTTGAAGGGGTGGGGGGTTCCAGGGCGGGGGGGGCAGGAATGCAAATGAAGATGCGATTCACGCTCGCTCTGCTGTTCCCATTGTGCCGGCCTGAATAGTTGCGTCCTCCCAGTTCAACACAGGTAAAATAATATTCACGGGTCATTTAGGGGAATAAAAGTGGCGCCATTGTCACCTCTTCACGCCACAAAGCGGCCCTGAGTCGTCCCCGGCGTTAATGTGACTTATTGCCGCCGCCGCGCAAATACTCAACGAAAAATAGGTTAATAAGGCAGAGTGTGAAAACATTTGGCTCGCGATCCCTTTCTTCGCTTTCTTCCTTAACATTCTCATATTTATCTCCACTTTTGGCTGCGTTTTATCCCCTCCACCACTCCAATAATTAATAAAAATGATATATTTATTTATTTTAATTTAAATATCCAAATAAAAACACACGAAACTATAGAATTCTTCATTAAGTATTGCTGTTGAAGGTGTGTTTTTGTTTTTTTTTAAATCTGTGTTTCTATACTGCAAGTTTGCGTCTAGCAACAGGTTATTCCGACTCACTCACTGATGACGTGCAGCCTGTTAGCAGCGAGCTGCACCGCCTCCGGTTTCCTTAATAGATTTACAAAAGACATGTTTTTCATATCATGGCCAGACCATAAAAAAAATAGATGAATGTTTTTTGTTTGTTTGTTTTCTCGTCCTGATGCAAGAGAGTTTGACTTAAAAACATGTAGTCAGAGGTAAAGAACAAAAAAAAAGGCAATTACCAAAGTAATACAACTGAGAGTATCCTGCATATATATTTTTTAAATCTAAAAAGGTTCGTTATTTATGCGTTTTAGTGCAAATACATTCATTTGGGGCAGGGTTAGAATGGCAGATTTGAGAGGAAAGCCAGGACATGAATCACATCCATGTGATTTTTATATAAATATGACCAAGCATAACATCACGGCCGCTGCATCTTTACCACAGAATATAATGCAAAACAGCCCGGCAGTAAATTCTCCCTTCGGGTTTCATGCTGAACTTTTATTGGATCTGTTTGAGCGAGGTGTTGACATATTTGAGTGACTGCTATTGGGGACTGTACTCTGTGACGCTGCTGAACTGCGCTGGGTCACACTGAGAGGCGTCCCTAATATTCTGCTCACCCCGATGCACATTCAATAAAAAATTTAAAAAAAAATTCAACGTTAAACTCCAAACCCTCGCTTTTGCTCGCGAGGATACATAGACGGGATCGGGGAAACTCGTGTTGGGACTGAAACCCCCCCGACCCCACCGAGCATCCTCTCGCACAGGCCGGCCCATGCGCGCCAGTGAGGGTTCAAGGCGTTACAGGCGAAGGGGGGTTCTGGCGACTCAGACCCTCAAAGGAACCATCACGCGGGCGCGGTGGTTCCCCGGGTGGCGCTTTAGCGGCGAGGTCTGACCGGAGGACTCGTGGGTGAACGCCGCTTTCTACCGGCCCGGGTATTTTTGTGTTCTGATGGCGCATCCGCACTCCCTTTTCCCGGCCCCTTGCTGCCTGCCGCGGAACGCCACCGTCTTACTTATTGACCTCCGCTCGCGGAACACGGAACAACACGCGGAAAGCTGCCGGGCCTCCCGCCGTTGTCTGAATACCTCAAACTTCAGCCCTTTTTTTTTTTCTCTCTTCCTCTCTCTCTCCGCCAGGCCAAGCATGTCCTTCCTAATTATGCTCCTGTGCGTGCGTGTGTGTGTACGCGCGCGCACGCGTGTGTGTGTGCGCGCGCGCACGCGTGTGTGTGTGCGTGCAAGGCCAAGGCTGCTGACACAGACCCAGTGTAATCTCTTTAACCCGCCACTGTCACCAGCAGACAAGGCGTGACCACCCAGCGCTCTGCTCCATCTCACTTAGGTGGGGGTGTGGGGTGGGGGGTAGTTCCTCACTTCATCACCTCACCTCCTTCCCTTGTAAGCGCTTATCAATTAGGGGTGGGGTGGGGGAGACGGGCGGCGAGGTGCGGGGGGCACACATTTCCAACACATTTGATCAAGTACGCTCAACACATAAGTGCACGCAAACACACACACACACACTCGCACACTCAGAGTTAATGATCATTACAGGACCACTTAATATAATCATGTGTAGCAGCGTGCAGTTAAAAATTCATACACTCACTGACCCTCGGATTTCCCGTAATTGACACGAGCATTTTTATTTTATTTTATTTTTTTTTTTAACTGTGGTTATTGGCTAATGAAGCTAAAAGCTAATGAAAATTATATCACGGGGGAGGACATCGGCGGGAGCAGTTTAAAAATGAGCGCACAATGAATATTAGCTCCTTGAGGTCGTTCCCCAGACAAAGACTCTTTGGGTTTACTTAGCAGATTAGGAGAAACACTCACATTAAGACATCTGCTATATGGCGCGTTAAATGAAAAATAAAACGCTAAGCTGCTGAATTATGGGGCTTTTTTTTTCTTTTTTTTTCTTTTTTTTCCCAATCCGCCAAAAGCTAATTTCAAGTCAGTTTTAATTAAGCGGAAAATTTCAATAAATAATGGCTTTTTGAGTCAGGCGAGCAGCGTGATCATTGTTTGCTCAACTTCCCTCACCTCAGCCGGTCCGGGCTCAACTTGACCCGGCACGGACGCGTCAGCTCAATGTCTCAATTTGCTGCTTTTAGAGGGCTCGCTTTGCCATCTGGAAAAAAATAAAAATTAAATAAAAAATTAAAAAAAAATAAATGCTGGAAAATTTAAAATATAAAATGCAGCGTGTATTAAGATGACTGCAGCATTAAAGTTTTGACAGCAGATGCCTGGAAACTGGCTGTCTGTGAGTGGCATTATCAAGCACCTCTATACTTATGATCATTTTTAAACACTGTTGTTGCCTGGCTGGCTAATTACTGCGCTCATTATTTCCCATGTATCTTTTGAATCGTTGCCATGTTCAGTTTTCCGAAAAAAAACAATGGAAACTTTCCTCTTTTTTTTTTCTTTTTCTTTTTTTTTTTTTTTTGTTTGGAGGAAAGTGCTGAACTGTCACTTTTTGCTTTGCGCCATTCCCAAAGCAAGCAGGCCTCTTTTGTTTTAGCCATAATTGAGATCCCACTAATCTAGCCTCTTTAAAAAAAAGGCGAAAGAAAAGAAAGGAACTATCTCTTTGTCAAACCGTCATTAGTTTAAGATAATATTGTGAGAATGCACAATTAATTTGCAGTGTAACTTAAATTAATTAAAGACGGCCAATTTTTGTAACATGATTAATGCCACCAAGTTTGTTATCTGTATTCTCCCCCAAAAATGAATATGTAACAGCCAGGCGGCGCTGAGCATTAATTGCAGAGAAATTGGGGGCTTTTAGGAATCCTGAAACTAGGTTAGTTAATTATGAGAGGTCATTTATTAAATCTCAAATAAAGAAAACAAACAAGCATAAATTGATATATAAATCACCGGTGCCGTGACGTGTGTGTGTGTGTGATCGGCCGGCGATTCGGGCAGAAAATGACAAATCTCTGTTGCACGCCGGCCCCTTGATAAAGAAGATAGTGGTCATCAATTTGGCCCCAGTCAAGGTCTCATTAAAAGAGGAATAATTTAATTAAGAGTTAGCCATCGCCCTCTAAATATATTAATTACCTTGAGCATGGCGAGATGAGCGTGGCGATTATTGCCTGTTTCATTACAGCGGGTCTTCGGGGAGCAGAGCAAACTCAGGCGGGAGGCAGGCTGTGTTGACAAGATAATGGATGGGCCGAGCCCCCCGATGGAGCTGGTCACCTTGTCTCGGGCTGAGCCGGGAGAGGTGAGCCGGAGGACAACGGCGGCCCCCGGCAGGCCCGGCAGGCGCCCCGCTGTGTTCACCGGGACTCCTGATTATTCAGGGCTCTCTCGGGCAAGAATAAGATGAGTCTCGTAATATCGTGTGAAAGTGATTCCTCCTTTCCCTGCAGCTCATGTGTCTGCAGCGCGTGTGTCCGAGTTAAGTGTGTGTGTGTGTGTGTGGGGGGGGGGGATCGTTATTAAAAAAAAAATTCAAAAGCAACCATATGGATTTCCGAGCGGGATAGTTGGACTTTTCCAAAAAAAAAAGAAAACATTTTATCAGCTTGGGGGGAAAAAAAAGTGCCTTATCATTTTCTCGTGTGCAAAAGCAATTATATGTATAAAAAAAAGAAGCGTAAAAGAGCTGAGACTGCCTCCCTGAGGTGATCAGCAAATTTTTATTTACGTCGACGTGAACAGCTAACGACGAGCTGCGTCTGTGTGCCGTGTGTTTGCGCACGCACGCACACCCTCAGTCTCACTGGCGCGCACGCACGCATCACAAGTGTGCAGAGGCGACGGCTTATTGCCCCCCTCAGACTGATATGTCAGTGAAACACGCGGGATGTTGGCGCAGCACTGGAGCGCTCCCCGGCTCCGCTCCCCTCCTGGCTGACAGGCAGGACAAAGAGGCCAAGTCGGTGTTATCTGTGGAGGCGAGCGCGCGCCCTCGCTCCCATCTCACGCAAACAGAGACGTACGTGCTACATTGCAAACGCGCGGCGCTTCGGACATGGAATCGCCGACGCGCCACGCAAGGGCCGCTTAGAGCCGAGTGTCGTAATGGCCGGCGGATGGTGGAGCGACTCGGGAACGCAGCCTGATGCGGGGTTTCCCCGCGTCCGCTTGTCCGCGTTTTATTGGTCTCAGACCGACTTGCTGTCTGCTCAGGATGGCAGCCACAAGCGGGGTGATGCCTCCGCAGATGTGAAACAGTCGTAAAGCTGGAAAATATGCGCGAGCGTCGCCGTCGGGCGCGACTCAGAGAGCACGAGGCTCTCCCGCGCCATCTCCCCTCACTGCTCCCTCCCTCTTCTCCCCTCTCCTCATTACTAACCTCCTCCCACTCTGGCCAGAAAATTGAGGACACTCACCAAGCTCTGACTGGTCCCGAGGCTGCAGCTTCCTTTCCCCTCTGTCAGACACACCTTCAACAGCTGGCTGTCAGGACGGTCCAGGAGACGGACCACGGGGGAGGTGGCGGGGACCGGCCCTGGAGGTGAGCAGTGACATCCACAAAGCTCCGGCTCCAGGAGAAGCACCGCCGCCGCCGCCGCCACCACGGGGGAAATATGAACAGAGCGAGGCAGCCGGGCAGTCGCTGGTGTGGCGGTGCACGCTGCAGCTGAGCTCTCCCTGCTCTGGGACCCATCTCATTCAGTCAAGATTGCTTCATACAAAAGTTGACAATGCACCAGTGAAAGCCATTGTTGATATTCAACATTTTTTAAATAGCTGAGCAGAATAGACAACATGGCAGGCTGCAAAACTTGGCAAGGGAAACTGACCTGGAGCTTCCCGTTTGAAAGGGTTGCCACATTGGGTGAGAGGAGAGAGGGCTATTGTGTTTAAAAAAAAAAAAAAAAGAGGGGTGGGGGGGTGAGTGAGTTGGAGGGGCTGGTGTGAAAGAACTCAAAAAACAAAACATCTCCCATTCCGGGAGAGCAGAGCACAATGGTGTGTGTGCAGCAGGAAGAGGGCAATCTCCTCGCGTGGTCACCAGCGTATAGGCAGTAGCAAGAAACGGCAGCTATAACAGCTAACTCGCCCCCCCCACATATACCCCCCCTTCTGGTCAAATATTTTGCCATTACAACCAATCATAACCGCGCGCCCCGACCGTAGGGCCGGCCCGGCTGACGGCCAGAGGAATGTCTCGCAGTGAGTCATCTGTTTTTCCGCGTTGGAGCGACGACGCGGCCTTAATGGTGTCCCGTTACCGTCATTGTCCGGCTGACAACGGCGCAGATTGATATGGACATTTAAGACGCCTTTAACCTTCCATACGTCAAAATCGCCCGGCTGCTGCTCGTGCCGCACGGCGCTATCAAAACACCTGTCTGTGTGGGTGTGTGTGCGTGTGTGTGTGTTAGCCCTGAGGCTAGCACAGTGTTGTATTTCATGCATCCTCATGCCTCAAGGTGGGAGCAGGTTGGGAGGGGATTTTGAGGGTGGGGAAAGGGGCGAGTGGGGGGCCGCTAAGTGATTAATGTGGATTTCAAACATCTCACGAGGGGGAAATGGCGCCGGCGCAGCAGGGCCCGTCCCGTCCCATCCCGCCGGCCCCAAATGCATCTGCTGATTTGGTGCCGTGAGCCAGATGTAACTAAAAGTGCACTCAGCAAACCTCCCGCCATGAGTAAAACAAAAAAAAAATTGCTCCGCAGATGGAAAAAGCCTCTTGCATTATGCCAATTACGGTCTCGTTTCCAAGATGTCTGCTGTGCACGTGTCGCCGCCGGGTGGCGAGTTTGTTGCGAGGGCCCGGCGCTCCGCTTCAGCACATAGCAACCAGCCGCGGCGAAGACCAGGCACCGTTAAAGGAGCAAAGTTATGGATCTGTCTATCGCCTGAAAACGAATGAAGAACGCTTTCGGCGTAGTCGTGTTAGATCACGGCCGCGGTCACGCCTCCAACACAGATACAGTTTTGAGTTTCCTTCCTCATGCCTTCAATTTTTTTTTGCAGCCAATTCTGATTTCACCTCTTTAAGCTTGATATCTTAAATCATAAAGACAACGAAAAAAAAAGAGCCTCCCGCAGACAGACGCCCGGTGCACGAGGGAACATGGCAGCGTCTTTTTTGTTTTTTGTTTTTTTGCTTTTTTTGGACGTTCATGCCAAATAAAGTAAACTGAGCTCATTTCACCAGGGAGGAAGTAAATACAATTGCGCTTGCGATGCTCGAGATGTTGCGTCATTTTTTTTTTTTTTCTCAACATCATGAAATTGCGGCGAGCAACTGCAACATTTTATACAGCAAATTACCTTAAATTGCATTCGATCAAATGTTCTTTTAGTCCTATCAGCACTAGCTTTTCATACTCAGTGTCCCACATACTTATTAACTAATTTCTCCCTAATTTTTTTTTTTCTGGCATCGTTAAACCCAAAGGTGTGTTAAAGTATGTATGTGTTTGCACTTTTAGATGAGATGTTTTCTTACACGGTGACACGACCGATATTTGGGGGCAACAGACTGAAGAAACTTAAATGGGATTTAGCATCAGGTTGCGCTCTGACTCATTTTATCCGGAAGCATTTTGTGTCATTTTCGGCGGCATCCAAAACATGAAGCAGACACTCAGACTTTTTGAAATCAGGGCGCTGGTCCGAGGGACCTTAAATCAGAACACGGGCGGTTCCAGTCCCGCTGAAACATGAGGGGAGTGACGCGTATGACACGTACGAATGTCTAGTGGGAGACTTGTGTCATAAAAAATCTCCGCCTGCTGGCATCTCCTTTGCCCTGAAACACGAGAGGTGTATTGCCTCGCTCAAAGGCTCATCTGTGTGTGTGTGTGTGTGTGTGTGTGTGTGTGTGTGTGTGTGTGGGAGAAGAAGGCGTTCTCCAGGCAGAGAAACAGGACCGGTCTGGCCTTTCGACATGGGCAGGCTTGAAGTCGGAGATGTATAATTACACCGATCGGGGAGAAATTACAGCCCAGCCGAAGGAGGCCGGGCTCGCATAATCTCATAGGTGTGTCAGAGCTCGGCTGCAAGACACGGAGGGACGAGGAGAGGGAGACAGGCAGGCAACCTGTGGCGTCCTTACTGGAAATCCACATCAGCGCCACCCATCACACTCTATTAGCTGCCATCAAAGCTCTAATTTTACTCTAGCATTACACCCCGCTCCCTGCTTCCCCCCTCCCTCCCCTGCTGGTCTGGATGGCGCAGCCTGGTGGGAAAACGACATTCAATCCGCTGTCCGCCCTATTCAGGCCAAATTGGCAAATGACAGCTCTCCGCCTCTTAGATTTCAGGAAGTAAAAGGTACCGCCGCCGCCATTTCCTGAGCCTCCAAGAGCAGTGAGCTGTAGGTGGAGAGGAAATGGGAAGGGTTGGAGCAGAGGGGAGGGTGAGGAGGAGCAGGTGTGGTGGTGGTGGTGGGTGGGGGGGGCGCAGAGAGGCCGAGCGGCGGACGGACGTGGGTTAACAGCCTCCCTTGTCCTCCTCGGCGGTGACGGTGCTGGACACAGAACACACAGAAAGGAGAGAAGAATGCCTACTCAGCAGATCAAAAGACCCTCCCAGGGACCAATGGGGGGAAAGTTGACCTCAATCCCCTAATCACCCACTTTACCGTCCCGGGGCCGAGCCGAGCGGGCACGGCGAGAATACAACGTTTGCCCTCGCCGAGGTCAACAGCAGCGCGGGAGGAGTAGTCGAGGGGGGGGGGGGCGACGCCCCAGAGTTTCAAACCTCACAGACTTCAGAAAAGGCGCGCAGCAGCTCACCGGCGAAAAACACGTTTCCCCTGCAGAAGCGAGAAACCCGCCGCCGCCGCCGCCACGACGAGCGGCGGCAGCTGCACGCGAGGATGCATTAAAAAAAAAAGTGAAAAAGGAACTCGCTCAAAACAGATATGGTCGCCGAGCTCGGGGCCCGAGCGCAAACAAGGCCGCCTTTCAGCAGATATGACACAGAGGGAAAGACACAGAACATATTGTGTTAGACACGAACTGGCCGCCCGGCTGAATGGTACTCTTACTGCTAATTAAGTGCTAATGGCGGTTCCCCCTGCGGAGAATACTAATTAATGCTCCATTCTTCGGCGAGCTGAGCGCGTACTCCACTGTGGCCTAATGAGGGGAGGCAGGTACGTCTTCTCCCAGGCTGGGTTAATAAGCACAGCACAGTGGGGTCTGAGTGAGAGGGCCAAGCCGGGGGTGGCGGGGGGGGGGGTGCTTCCTGTTCCCTAGTCTTAACAGACCCCCCTCAGGACGCTCACAATGGGCCCCGGAGCTCGTGAAAAGATTTGTCCCGTAAACTTGGAAAAATAGGCCAGCCCGCGCGCCGGATACCACCTTGGAAGTTTTTTTTTTTTTTGGTGGGGGTGTCTTCGCCGGCGTAAATATGTTAATTAGCGGCAGAGGAAACACGACAAAACACAGCGTGCGCGAGCAAATCTTTCCTCATAGATGCGCGCAAAGGGCCGGCGGTGGAGAAAGGCGCGGATGTTTAACAGTGAGGTCCGTGTAACTTTGCAAACGCCCCCCCCCCAAACCACCACACCCTATTCCCACCCAGCCGCGCAGAAGTATAAAAAGTAGGCTGGAGAAGCCGGTCCGCCTAAGAAAAAGATTTGATAATAAGCGGCGTTCCATATTGGGGATGCTCCCTATGTGTCTTTTTTTTTTTTTCTTTCTTTAAGGAATCACAGAGAAACTGCTGACGCCTCTTGGGAAAACAGTTTCCATTTTGCACGGTTCTGCCTGAGAATGTGCTGCGCCGGGGGGGGGGGGGTGAATGAATAAATAAATAAATAAACACATACATTACCTGTTTGGACGCGGCGAGGCCGGGCGTCGGATTCAAAGTGCCTGGAGAATGAATGGACGCCGGGAGGCTGAGCGGGCCGCGCGCGCGCGAGCGAGCGTAAACACGGATGGAGGGCGGTGTTGGAATTACCTGGGTGAGATAATGGCGGTGCATTAGATTAACTTTCAGTCCCTTAAATGCAACACATTTAAGCAATCTTGTCCCCCCCTCCGACCCCCTCCTCCCCGCCCCCCAAAAACATGTCAGCGTCTGAAAGGCCTCGCTCTCCCTATCAGGAGCCTCTGGTCCCCCACACTGATGCAGCTGGCAAGGCGCTACAGTCGACTGTCAAAACGCAGCGCCAGATCTAGTTATAAAATAATTGAATTTTCATATCAGAGGGGACCAGAGTCCCGGCAGACAATAGGACTGCTGAGTCCTCTCTGATATTGGCTCAGGCCCTTTGCCATGCGCATGAAATCAGTATGTTAATGTTCCGCCGTTTTCTTTTTTTAAGGGCACTTGTGCTCTCGCCGTGTACAACCGATGCGGTTTCAAAAA
>CAAKHG010043923.1:0-13935 GCA_901007715.1 Dactylopterus volitans
CAAACAAAAAAAAAAAAAAAAAAAAAAAAAAAAAAATGCATCAACCCACTCATGCAAATGTCTGTCAATTTTGCCTGATAATCTCTCGCCGTCCGGGCACTGAGTTGGGTCAATATTTTTTGCTGATTTTCCCAAAAGTTAATGGTTTGGATCGAGGTTAAAAAGTAGAACCTCACTGAGGTTCCAGGTCCGCGCACGCAGGACCCTCGGCCCACACGGGTCCCCCATTAACGTCTATTCTAACCACATTTTTTTTTGGATATACTCCAATTTAACCATCACATAAGGCGATAACTGCGACTACCATTTCAATCGGAGCCTCCGGACTGAAAAATGAATTTTTTTTGACATTTTTCATTAAATTGCTTATTTAACCACTAGTTGGGAGCATAGCTTAATTAAAAAAAAAAAAAAAAAGAGAAAGCATAAAAATTACAAACATTCCACTGCGCACTGCATAATTTTATATTTTGTGTTTTTTCTTGTTAAAAGGGGCGCCATTATGATATAAAAACACATGTAAAAGCCAAAAAAAAAACATTTAAAAAAATGCTTTAAAAAAAAATGTTATAGTTTTAATTAGGGCTGTGGGCGATTTAAACATTTAAGCTTTGAAAATGGGGGGAAAAAAATATTAATTTACACGATTTTTGTAGCACAGCAGATTCTTGTTCCGAGATTCAGTAAACATGACGGTGCGGCGCAGGAGCTGTTGTCATTGGCTGCTTTCCAGCTCGCTGGCTGAAGTCAAGCCTGTCCGTCACCTGCCGATCTGACTGGATGTAAACCACGAGTGTGTGTGTGTGTATGTGTGTGTGTGAGAGAGGATTTATCATATTGTTTACACACTAATGGCTTTTTTTTTTTTCCCCCTTCACAGGAGAGAAGTCCCCATCATTCCTTGAACGCCACACATCGTGCTGAGCAGCTTCGCTACTATCAGGCCAACTGCTTGTCCAGGTGAGGATTTGCGTGTGTGTGTGTGTGTGTGTGTGTGTGCGTGCGTGCGTGTAAACTGATCACCAACCAATCAAAACCTCGAATGGCGTTTGTACCGCCCTTCGAAGTGCTTTACGTTAAACATGAATGAACCATGATGCAAATAAAATGACAAAAAAAACAAGCAATACAGTAAAAAAAAAAAAGAAGAAGAAGAAGAAAAAATGTCAGTTGACAGCGCCAGCGTGCGAGATTAAACGATGCTAAAAGGACGGAAATGTAACATAACAGGCGGCGATTTCTTTTTCATATTTCATTCCCGGCTGCGCCGTTCGAAAAGGTCGCAAAAGGTCGGGCAGCCGAGCTAAGGAGCTAACACGATGCTAGTCTGAACTTTAAAGGTCAGACGGGCTAATTAACTTTAGCGGCGGCCGAACTGTGTCTTTCTAAATGGCATCATATTGTCGGCGCCGCCGTCTCCCAGCGCCGTCCAGCAGCGGGCTGACCCGGGACGCGAGGCGTCGGTCCACTCGTGGACTTGCGCTGTTTTGATAGGCTGCGTTTTTTTTTGTTTTTTTTTAAAGTGTTGGACACTCAAGTCTAATTTTATCTTTTTCTGTTCAGGCAACTTTATTCCGTCGGATAGTCACGACATTTTAAACGACGATATGGAAACAGGCTTGGAGAAGCGCTTTGTAAATCTTTCTTATTTTCGTTATTTAAAAAAATATAAGTAAATAAATAAAAATCTGTTAATCTTAAAACTGCCCTTGAGAGTCAGGCGCGTCAGACCTTGGCGTCGCCGGCGGCGAGCGCTCGAGGACGCAATCAGTCTTCAAGACGCCAAAAACAAACCCTTGTTGTTCGGCACAGAATATTTGGTGCAATCATTGTTCTGCCCTGAGATGAGATTACACACACACACACACGCACACACACACACACACACATGCCCGTGACCTCTCATGACCAGCGCGCTCCGGGGTCGTACATGCGCAGGGTCACAGTTTGTTCCCGTGTTGCACCCCATCTGCTCAGCCATTGTCGTCATCGTGCCGCATTCGGAGGGGATTAGTGTTTGGGACTCTGTGTGTGCGTTCGCGTGCGCGTGTGTGTGTGTGCGTGCGTGTGTGATCGCAGGAAGTCAGTGATGTCAGACAACTTACAAGATTTGCCGTCCCCGCCGCTCGTCAGCTGCAGACGTCTTTTGCTGGACACCTGACGGCCGACCGTCGGCTTCCTGCCCTGAGCAGAGCCGCCGCCGCCGCCGCCGCCGCCGCCGCCGCTGCCGTGGCAACGCTGGAGCGGAGGAGGGCTGCAAATATGAACTTAGACTTCTATCATACGCGGCTTCATGCCCACAAAGTGCAGCGAAAGGCGGTTATTCCATCATAAAATCGATTTTGAATTAATTTGTTTTTACCTGAATGTTATTTTGAAGACAGTTTCTAAGGCGATGAAGTGAGGTCTTTCCAGAACCCCCTCTGTCCCTCCCACACACACACACACACACACACGCACACACACGCGCACACACACTTGCCCAAAAACTAATCCTGTTCCGCTAATACTGACACCAAATTGCTTTGTGCTCAAACGACCTCTGAAACCGTCAAAACCCCGGCCGCCGCTTGTGTTTTCACACACACACGCACATGCACACAAACACTCACGCGCACGCACACACACACACACACACACACACACAGGGGCTCAACATGTACATTAATTGATGAACATTTCATACATTTGCATGCTGTATGTAGATTATGTCACCATGAAGGGTTTAGGGTTATCTCAGTCTGTTAAAAGAACACACACACCGATCAGCCATAAGATTACGACCACCCCATATTTACCATAGACTGTAATGCAACAGCCCTGCAATAAATTCTCCCTCCCGGAGGAGTTTTTAAGTGCCCTCTTTTGGGATTGAAAATAAAGGTTTGCGCTCATAATGAAACCATGAAGTGACTCGCAAAAAAAAAGAAAAAAAGACCAGGCGGTTAAATCCTGCAGTAATGGCACTGAATCAGGAAGATGACATCCAGTTTATGAACGTCCACTTATGTTGTAGCCTGTTAAGCTACTTACTATATAATTGTTTTTAAGGGATTTTGCATGGCTACTAAATCTGGGGGTACCTCCAGGGGGTACACGGACCCCCATTCGCCAACTGCACTAACGCGGGCCGCCTTTGTCGTTGCAGCCCTGAGATGAGTCCGCTGAAGTCTGTGCCTCAGATTAGAATAGACATGGACCCGGACGACGACCACCACTCTTTCTACTGGAGGAGCAGAGGATCCGAAACGTCCCTGTAGAGCGTCGGAAACCCGCCGCCGCCGCCGCCGAGTCAACTCTCCCCTCCCTTCTACCGGAAATCGTCTTGTTTGCTTCAAAAATTCCACTCAAAACTTTGCTCTGAATAACTGGATTAAGTAGCGGCGGCGCGCTAGAAGAACCCCCGCCCCTTTTTTTTTCTTCCTCCTGTTCTTCAAAAGTGTTGTTTTTTTTTTTTTTTTAATCTCCTCACAGCCGTAAAACAGCCGTCTGGCGCCTGTCTGACACTCATCCGCGTAACTCCTCGCTAGCCGTCTATGCAACCAACCCCCCCACCCCCCCACGCGTTCCTGATCAATGAATGCTGCAGCTCTGTGACCACGCATGGAGTTCCCTCCCTGCTCTCTTTTTATATAAAACATATAAATATATATATATATATATAAACCTGTCAGAATTTTTATATAAATCAAAATTACTTCGAATGACATTTTTTTCCTGTAGCAGGAAAATTATGTTTTTTTTTTATAGCTCTACCTCTAGATCGAAAGCTTATGATGAACAAGTGCGACATGATTTTTTTTTTTGGATGGGAGGAGGAGTGGGGGGAAGGTTTAAGTGGGGGAGGGGTGTCGATATTTTTTCTGTCCTCTCGTAGACGTGGAATGATTCAAGAGATTCACTGTGTTATATAGGTTGTGAGGGAAACGTGTGAAAATAGATCATTTTTTTAAGTTAATTAACCGCCGATTAACAATGTGTGTGTGCGCGCACGCGCGCGTGCAGATGAGGTAAATATCTCCATCACCACGTTTGATGCAGTTCTGATCTGCCTCTAATTTTCTCCTCTCTCGCGTCTTCACTCCAGAGCTTTTGTTACCTGTTTAAATTAAATCATACATTTTTCTTTCTTTCTTTTTTTTTTTTTTAATGATTATGTCGTGTATGTTTGTAACTTTTTCTTTATATAACCTTTATATATATTTTTTTCTCTTCTTTGTGGGGTAGAAAACTGTTCTGCGGTACATAATCATTTGATTTTTTTTTTTTTTTTTTTTCCTCAGCCAAACTTAAAACTCTAACTAGGGATGCATATCAGATAATTGCTTGTGCTGCACAAACTACTTTACCTAAGTGGCTTATGAGAGATCAGTCCAGACTGAAATTAAATATGATTATAACGCGAGAAGGGAATCGAATCTGGGGCCATTTCAAAAAAACAAAAAAAAAACAAAAACTTTTTTTTTCTCTTCAGTTTGTTGTCTTCAATTAAAACGTGTACAGCTTTTTTTTCTGAATCTCAATCTGTTAAAAACGCCGATCAGCCATAACATTATGACCACTGCGCGTTTAGCGGAGAATATAATGCAACAGCCCGGCAATAGTTTTATGCTGAATTTTTACTTAATGTGTTTGAGAGAGGCGTTGACGTATTTTAATGATCGTTATTGGGACTGTAATTTGTGATGCTGTTTAACTGTACTGGGTTATTGCTGAGAGGCGTCCCTAATATTTTGGTCATCGCATTCAAATTCATTAGGATGCCAAAATATTAGGGACACCCTATGTTATAACAGTGCAGTTCACCAGCATCACATACTACAGTCCTGATAACAATCATGAGAACATGTCAACACCTCTCTCAAACACATTCAATAAAAAATAGAAAATAGAAATGCTGTTGATTCAATAAAAATTTAACTCTGTTTGAGACAGGTGTAGACATATTTTAATGACTATGTGATGCTCTTGGGCTGTTGCTTTCTATTCTATGGTGAACGTGCAGCGGTCATAGTCTTATGCTTGATGGGTGTATATATGTTGTTTTCTTTTCCAATCACGAGATCAGACAGTATCAGACCTCTCAGAGCGAGAACGGCCGCTAGCTTTAGTCACAAATTTGGCTAAATAACAAAGAAAAGAAAAGAAAAAAAGACTTTCTGGACTCACCAGTAATGGCGTGAAAACAGGCATTTTTTAAAATGGGAAAAAAAAATAAAGTAAAAAAAACAAAAACCCTGGGAGGCTTCTGTGGTCATACCGACTGTGGCCACTAGAGGGCATCCGTCACGAATGTAGGCCTTTCCCATTTGTTGCATGTAAAAACTTTTATCGGGGGGTGTGTGGGGTTAACTCTTCCTATGTTAATATCAATTTTCTGTGCACACCCTTCGACGTTCAACATTGAGAGCACTTAAAAAAAAAATTCTGTGCATATGGCACTTAAAATGGTGGTTAAAATAGAAATACTGCCAAATTCAATTTATATATATGTATACATAAAAAAAAACTATATCACATGCTTGAAAACCACACTGACTAAATTAATCTCGCCTGCAAACACGACGTCTGCCGAATAATGATTCACCTGCGTTCACGAACTCCCCCCTCCCCGACTACAATGCTAACGATTGGCCGTTGCGTAGCCACGCCCATGTGGTCACCTGCCTGTTTGTGATTGGTCGGCGCGCGGCCACGTCTCAGGCTGACGCAGGAGCTTTTGACTATTTGATGACGTCATCGGGGCCAGTTAAAATTCACCGAAGGTTTCTCACTTTATACAGCCGATGCATTGTGGGAGTTTTTTTTTTTTTTTGAAAGTGGGTTCCAGATTTTAAGATTATTAAGTCCTCAGCACCACTAAAAAAAAATAACAGTCGGAAACAAACGAGCGGCCGTCTTCCCTCCGTGACTCGCGACTCGGACTGAAAACGCAACAGGTG
Source organism: Dactylopterus volitans (assembly GCA_901007715.1). Lineage (NCBI taxonomy): Eukaryota > Metazoa > Chordata > Actinopteri > Syngnathiformes > Dactylopteridae > Dactylopterus > Dactylopterus volitans. The sequence continues at coordinate 5,943 of CAAKHG010043923.1, forward strand.
GCTCCGCCTCTGCGGGTTCGTCCGTTTCCGCGGCAACATGGCCGGCGTTTTAACAGCAGCGCAGAGGCAAGGGCGCGGGAGGTTTCCATCTGTCATGGCGGCCAGCGTCTACGACGAAAAATTAAAAAAAAACATCTTAAAAAGTGACAAGTTCTCTCTAGGGTACGGTATACTGACACTCTTTGGTTTGATTTAACTTTTTTTGTGACTTTTTTTTTTTTTTTTTTAGAGCAGGTGAAATGTTTTATTTTAGAATTTATATTTTTCGAATGAAATGTATATTGGAAATAAACGGAATTATCGGAACCCCGTGTGTGCTGTTGCTCAGTCTGTGGAAACAAAAAAAGAAAAAAAAAGAACTTTAGAAGCTCCGTGTCTTTTGAGTGATGTTTGGAACATGTGACCTGTAAGTGATGTCATGCCATTTGAGCCGCAAACTAGTTACACAACAACAATTAAAATGACAATAAAATCAACAGTCTGGAAATGAAAATGATTTAATAGAAACGAGAATTTTCTTTGGCATCTTATAGTTAAAAATAATGAAAGAAATTTAAAAAAAAAAAAAAAGTTCATACAATGGCCACTTTATTAGGTACGCCTGCTTGTTAACGCAAGTATCTCGCCGGCCAATCACGTGGTAGCAACTCGATCCATTTAGACGTGTAGACGTGGTCAAGAGGATCCGCTCAAGGTCAAAATGAGCATCAGGATGGAGAAGAAAGGTGGTTTAAGTGTCTCTGAAGGCGTCCTGGTTGCTGGTCTGGGTGTCCCAGCAGCTGCTGATCTACTGGGGTTCTCACACGCAACCATCTCTAGACTTTACAGAGGATGGTCCCACAAAGAGAAGATACCCAGTGATGCTCAGTCCTCTGGGAAGAAGATTCCTCGTTGATGCCAGAGATCAGAAGGTCAGAGGAGAACGGCCAGACTGGTTCCAGCTGATAGAAAGACGACAGTTACTCAATGAACCATCATTACAGCTGAGGTCTGCAGGAGAGCATCTCTGAACACCTCCAACCTGGAAGCAGATGGAAGCAGGAGACCACACCAGGTGACGCTCCTGTCAGCTATGAACAGGAAGCTGATGCTAAAGTTCATACAGACTCACCAAAGATGGACCAAAACGTTTCCTGGTCTGATGAGTCTGGATTCCTGCTGCCACATCTGGATGGTCAGTCAGAATTTGGCGTAAACAACATTAAAATCATGGCTCCACCTTACCTACTTTCTAAAGTTCAGGCTGCTGCTGGTGGTGTCAGAATGGCGTGGGAGATAGTTTCTTGATGTTTTTTGGGCTCCTTAGCACCAAATGAGCCCACCTGAGTGTTTCTCCTGACTATGTCCATCACTTTATGACCACCGGGACGGCTTACTGCCAGCAGCTCCATGTTGCAAAGATCTAATCTCAATCCGGTTTCTTGAAGGTGACGATGAGTTCACTGGACTCAAAACGGCCCCCGCAGTCTCCAGATCTCGGTCCAGCGGGGACCTCCGGGATGTGGAGGGCCGGGAGATGTGCAGCCAACGAAACCTGCGGCTGCTGCTGAAGCCATCATGTCTGTGTGGACCAGAACCTCTGAGGAAGGTTTCCAGAACCTTGCTGAATCTCAAACGCCAAGAACTAAGGCAGCTCTGAAGGGGGGTCCAACCCGGTACCAGCAAGGTGGACCTAAGAAAGTGATTGGCGAGTGCGATATGATTGGATGTATTCCATCCTTCACACACCACTTTGCACCAACATGTCAGAAACTGTAATTGTTATAATTAATATCACTATTACTACCTCTGTTATCATTACTGCTTGTATTACTATTATTGCTGTTGCTATAGCAACAACAACAACAACAACATTATTCTCCTCCTCCTCATTATGCCACAGTCTAACCTCCCAGAAACATGAGGTCCCCAGTGATGTGTGGTTGAGCAGCTCCCTCTAGTGTCCCTCTGGCAGCATTACGGACGGATGATGTGGGCGGTTGAATTTTTTTTATAAAATAAAATAAAATAAAATAAAATAAAATAAAATAAAATAAAATAAAATAAAATAAAATAAAATAAAATAAAATAAAATGTTAAACAATAACATGTTAAATAACAACAACAACAACAACAACAATAATAATAATAATAATAATAATAATAATAATTAAATACATTTTTCGTTTTTGTAATATTTGCATTAATTTTGTACATATGTTTTCACTTGAGCATGAGGAAAATCCACGTGAATAAAGGCCATTTTAGAGAGAAATGAGCACTTTTACTTCACTTTTAATAAACAGTTTGTGATGAACACTTCCAACGTGGAGTTTGACATTTTGATGATGGGACTGTTTAATCATTTAAAAAGGGCGTATTCTTGTACCGCTGGAGTGGTTCCAGCCGTCTGGGCACACCCACACAGATCTATATGAAAAAAAAGGCTTTAATGAGTTTAAATTAATAATTGTAAGTCTTTGTAATATTGATTTTTTTTCACTCATATTTTTTCATATTTCAATCATATGGGCACTTTTCGCTGCTTTCTGAACAGGTCTGTTTTGAAAAAGGCAGAGCAGGAGGGAGGGAGGGGGCACACTCAGGACTTCAGATTATTAGTGGAGCAGAAATACCACGGCGACAACACAAACGCATAAATCAAGAGCGGTGATGGCGGCGGCGGTGATGGCGGCGGCGGTGATGGCGGCGGCGGCGGCGGCGTTCACACACACTTCACCCCTCCCCCCCCCCCACCCCCTCACACCCTCAAACACTGTCATCATTCCACTTCATTAGCAGATCAGCACATGTTCAGGCGCAGATGGACGTCAGCAGCAGCAGCAGCAGGAGCAACACACACACACACACACACACACACACACACACACACACACACACACACACACACACACACACACACACACACGCACACACACGCACACACACGCAGACACGCACTCAAGCAGCTGCTTCTGCTGCCACCAGAGGACGAACTAGGGCTGCAGAGGTTTGGTGTGTGTGTGTGTGTGTGTGTGTGTGTGTGTGTGCATACAGGATTACTGTAATATATGCTTTTTTTTTCTTTTTCTTTTTTCATTTTTAGAGTTCAGGCTGAGTTTACACACGTCAGACAGATTAAACTAAAAGCCGAGTCACACTTTAACCACCTTAAGCTTCTATAAGTCAGTCAAAAAGTGACTCGGGTTAGAATTAATGCGTTTTTGTCATTTTTTTTCACTTTTTAAACATTTGGAACATGTTAAAAATATTTTGAACAACAATGATTGAAAGCGAAGCGAACCGAGCGGGGCCATGAAGACATGTTGACATTAATTGTGTGTTTGGGTGTGTGTGCGTCTGTGTGTGTCCACTCAGACCCACTCATGGAAGCTCGGGGCAGTAAAACAAAAAAATACTAAAAATATCTTAGAATGCATGAAATCAGACTTTTAAATGGCGTCATATCAAAAACATGTTTGTTTTTTTAAGGAAAACCTTCCATATGAAGTGGTAACAACTTTTCTTTATGAAAATATTGCAAGGAAAAAACCTCGCCGGGCCATTTTCGACCCACGATAATCGTGGCGCTGATGGATTTTTTTTCTCGGATCTTGACCACGTTATCGGCGGAGAATCGGACAGACACCGGACACACACACACACGCGCACACACACACACACATTGTTCAAATACGTTTCAAATTTTACAAGTCGAAAACAAAAAAAAACCCCAACTCAAACATGAAATCCATCTTGTTTGTACAATACAGAACAATAATCGCAATAATCCCCAAAACAAACACGACGGAAACGGAACAAAAAGGCATCGATTCCCGCGCGGGTCACGTTTGACCTGCCCGTGGACTCGCAGGCGCCCGCTAACCCCTTTCCGCACACGTGCTGCTGAGTCGGCGGTTCGGATAAAGGAAAAAAATGGCCGTCCAATGAGCCCAGATGGGCGGGGAGAGGGTCGAGGGAGGTCTCGCCATTCGCCGGGCGTAAAGCTTCTCCGCAGAGCTGCCGGCGCTCCGTGAAGACTTAATTTTCGCTGTTTCGCTGCTCGGGGATTCAGTGACATTTACGGAGGACTGGTTCGTTTATCGATCGGCTCTTCGCACTTGTTGAAAAATATGGCTCCTTTTCTTTCTCTCTGGCAGAACCCTCCCTCATTTTTCATTTACTACAAGAGGGTGTTTGTTTTTTTTTAATCAATCCGACCAGTAATATGTCGATTTCACTAAAAAAAAGAAGCGCGAAGAACCGTGGAACGTTCCTGAGTCCCAGGACGCTTGTTTATTACAGTCTGGTGTCTTTATTTCATAAAAACCTCACTATGGCCTCCATGGTCTCGTAACTTGATTGCGGACACACGGTTCGGTACCGCGTGCTTTTATTTCGAATTATTTTGTCTTTTATTTCGCAATTTCGACCTAAATTAGTTCCCTAGGACGAAGCTCTTTAGTTTGTCGAGAGATAAATTGGGTTAATTGGTTGTAATTTTGTTGCCTAGCTACCAGCGTTGGGGGGGCGGGAGGGATGGCTGCTTGCTGCCAGGCCTGAGCAAAAGATGCCCTAAAAAAATACAGGAAGTGGCTGAGTCTTGGTTGAGTTATGCAGTTTGCTTCTTTAGCGTCAGTTGTTCTGGTGCCTTAAATATTTAGATAAGTTGAACTTTTGGGAAGAATTGTCTTGTGTTTCGTAGTTGTTTCGTTGTTTGTGTGCCACCCCCTTTTTTGTTTCCACGCGGTCTGATCAGCCATAACATTACGACCACCGCGTGTTCGCCATAGAATATAATGCAGCAGCGCTGCGATAAATTCCCCCCTCAGGAGGAGTTTCATGTTGAATTTTGATTGAATGTGTGTGAGAGAGGCGTCGACATATTTGAGTGATTGTTATTGGGACTGCAGTTTGTGACGCTGTTGGACTGCACCGGTTTTACACTCAGAGGCGTCCCTAATAATTTGGTCATCGCACTCGTGTGCTTCAGGGTGGCAAAATATTAGGGACGCCTCTCACTATAACCCGGCGTGCATCTTCCCCATTGTGCTCACTGGGTTAGGTCACTTTATCACACTGACATCGCGGCGGCGAGTGACCAGTGACGGGAGTAACGAGTAAACGGCGTCGCTAACAGCGTCGCCTTTTGGAGTAGCGAGTCGTCAAAATCGCCGCTGTTCCCGTGGTTACAGCGCTGTTACCATGACTGGCGGCACTCACTGTGACTGGACTCAATGAAGCCGTTGCTATCCGAGTGGTCCGGCCAGGCTCTCTCAGCCACGGAGGAGGGAAGGGGAGGGGGGCGGGGCAACCGCACAAGCGATGATGATTGGCTAACACGTTTAAATCAGATCGGGGCGGAGCCCATGTGGAATTGGGAGGCCAAAATCACTCAGGGGGTGGGAGCGACACGCTAGCCAACGAAGAGGAAGCGCGGTAACGGCGACGCGGGCGGAATCCGACGGAGTGCAGAAACGACAGCGCGAGCGTTTTCGTGCAAAACGTGTCACGCAAAAGTTACCGCAGGGTCGGGCTGCAGCACACAGACGCGCGGCCGGCGTTCACGCCGTCGCCATGACAGTTTCCACAGTTTTTTTTCTTACTTTTTTTTAATATGAAATTTTCCACAAAAAGGAGCCCAAAAAGCTCCGTCATGGTTTCTTCCTGCTCATCGTGCTTGTTTACACTTAAGTCAGCCTTGACTGTACAAGATCCCACACACACACACACACACACTCGCAGCAAGGGCGAGCCCACATAATTCAAAGGTGACGGGGTTTTTTTTCAACTACAAGTACAGACTTTAATATTCCCTCACTGAGACAAAAGGCAAGAACGTAAAAGTGAAATACGATTATGGCAGGAACAAAAGTGTCTCTCCACCTCGGCTTGTCGCTCATTGTTTCTGTTAAGTTTCGATTTTGTTCTCTAAAAACATGTAATATTCAGCTTTAGGATGAATAATTGATCGTACAGTTTCATCGAAAGGGGCGGTGGGCACAGAGTTTTTGACATATTTGAACTTTTATAATGTGAACCCAATAGTTACTTTCCCTGGTAGCTCATTACTTTTATCATGCGTCAACTAAGCTACTAAGTCAGTTGCTATTTGGGAGGAATAATTAGTAACGTGCAGAGCCGCCTTTAGCCTAATGTTCGGCCCCGGGGCTAAGAGCTTTTGTAGCCCCCCCCCATCCCCTTGATTTACACAGTCTCATTATAAAAAAGTTTAATATCTAGGTCATCTACATCACAAAATGCATTTGCTTCTTTCGGGACATACAAGAGTGAGTTTTCCCTCTTTGAATGAGAAAACGCCGTCATATTTTGATTAACTCATCACTGAGCCCACTTGAGTTCAGTGAGTATAAACACAAAAGACACTTTTTAATGACACTTTTTATAACAACCGCAAACCAAGATGTGTGAAAGTTTACATATAATTGACACCCAATAAAGCTGTATTTTTGGGATCACTTCCACTTTTTATCAGAACAGTAAAATACAGACTGCTGCTGAACTGCCAGCTGGACTGGATGTGGAAATAAAGTTGAACTGAACCTGCACAGGAAGGTCGGTGATTCGAATAAAGCTCCATGTCCAGGTTTTAAAATAACAGCTGGAGTCATTCTTCCATGTTAGAAGCTACCTTTCATCAAGTGCCGCGGAGAACGTGGTGAAGCTTTTTGCTTTGTCCCGTAACTGTTCACGGATGTTACCAGAAAGTCCATTAATCCGCTCAGCCACGGTATTTGCCGACAACGAAAGGTTGCTAAACAGGCCCTTTCTTTTTGGCGATTAATTCACTGACCACGTAACCTGCTTCCAGGGCAGCATCCGCATCCGTGGCAGCTTTGTGGAAAAGTTCTCGCCGGGATAACAGTCCTTTCTGTAGCTGCTCGGCTGGCTTTTTTCCTGCCGTCCCCGCTGTATTTATCGTACTGCTCTCCATGTTTAGTCGCGGAATGTCGCTTGGGATTACACCGCTGTCAAACTTCTTCCCCGACATTTTGCAACTGTCAATCAATCATAACGGGACACACCCCAAAACTAGCTATACACACTCTGATGGGTCACCCCATGGCCTATGGCCCCGCCCACGGGCCCACGTGGGTCACTCGGAATTTGGATCAATCAGCAGCCACGTGACGTGCGTATAGTGATTGACAGGAAACCTGACAAGTTACAAAACACTGACCTTTGAACGATAGGCCCCTGAATTTGGCGGGCCCCTGGGCTCCAGCCCAGGTAAGCCCGTGCATTAAAGCGGCCTTGGTAACGCGAGCTGACTTTTTTAAAGTAACACTGGGCGTAACACACGCCGAGGCGCTGACCACTGAAAGCTCATAAAATAGGGGTCATAAAGTGTAGTTAAAAGGGATCATTAATCATGAAAAAAAAAAAAGTTTGTTTTATTCAGCTGATGTTTCAGGCGTTTACGGTTCAGGACACCATCAGCAGCCACAGCAGGAAGGTTCGGAAGGTCGAAACAGGCCCGCAACGAAAGCTGATTGCTTCCTAGAACACCAAGATTTTTGCTTTGAGGAGGCTGCACATCCAGTTGATGAATAACCGTGTAAAAAAAAAAAAAGAGAAAAACTCATCCACCGGTTCTCCGTAACGTTCCCTTCATGGAGAGTTAAAGCTTGCGAGTGTCTCCTCAGCTGAGGCTGCCCGACCCTTAAAGGAGAAGGAGCGTCACGCGATGTTATTGGATGCAAAACACACCTGCCGGCCGCGCTGAAGCCCGGGAACAGCTACCTTTAGATGCCCGGTCCCGGGTGTTCTGGACGCATTTTCGAATTCAGAGGCGCGGCGTTCTGGTGGCTCCGCCCCTTTCCCCCCACATGCGCACACGCTAAATGGGGGAGAAGCTTGGCGGCTGCAATCGAGCATATCCAGGACCTTCATGAAAGCCGTATCCACACGTTCAAATGATCCTAAACCGAATTTTTTTTGTTTTGTTTCAAAATCTAATTTTTTTTATTTACTCTTTATTTCCTAAGTGGCA
>CAAKHG010043924.1:0-12047 GCA_901007715.1 Dactylopterus volitans
CACACACACACACACACACACACACAGTGGTGAAGCAGCGGGCAGAGTGAGATGCTGTGAAAAGACGCCAACTTTTCCTTTGACAAAGTATTGAGGAGCGTTTGTCTGGAGCCTTCAGAGACGCCGGTTCCTCGCGTGAACCCCCTCCCCCCTAAAGCCCCCTGACGTGAAGCGGAACGTTACCCTTCGGCGAGAGGGCGTCCATCTTTGAGTCGACGGCGGGTCTCCTGAGGCTCTCGATCGAGAAGGAAGGACGCTCCACCTGGACACACACAACACGTGTCCCTCACTCGAGTGGATATGATGATGATGATGATAATAAAGTTTCCCTGCTATCTAAAAATATCAGTGTTCAGTTTGCTCTCAATTGCTGATTCGGGACATTTGACAAAAATGATGGATGTGGTGTCGCCATGTGAGAAGAAGAAGAAGCAGAACAACAACAACAATCAGAAATACTTAATCCCAGAGGAAACTGTATGGTCACAGTAGCGCCACGTCAATATAAACATAAAAGGTACCAAAATATAACAAATAATACTAAATTTTTTTTTAAATCAGAAAGAAGAAAGAAGAAGAAGAAGAAGAAGAAATAAGATGGCAGCCGTGAACCAAGCCGGGACCGAAACGATCCACAACTCGCAGCAGCATTTCAGTTTCAAAACAAACGAGGCGTCACCACGGCAACGCAAACCCCTTGAATCCGTTTCCACGTTCTGCATCATGTGGAATAATAATTCCATCATAATCATTTTTTTCCTACCTTACATGCAGTTAGGGGGTCATCCCACTTTTATGCATCAGGGTGACCAGAATATTAGGGACCCCTCCCAGTGTAACCCAGTACAGTCCAACAACAGCGTCACAAACTACAGTCCCAATAACAATCATTCAAATATGTCAACACCTCTCTCACACACATTCAATCACAATCCAACATAAAACTCCTCCTGAAGGGAGAACTGATCGCAGGGCTGTTGTATTATACTCTATGGTGGACACGCAGGTGGTCGTAATGTTATGGCTGATGTGTTGTATTATACTCTATGGTGGACACGTGGCGGTCGTAATGTTATGGCTGATCATTGATTGACCAAGTTGTCTTGCAGTCGACTCCCCAGTGTTTCTCCAGCTATTGTGGCTCTCTCTCTCTCTCGCGCGCGCGCGCGCTCGCACACACACACACACACACACACACACACACACACACACAGCAGCAGCTGCAGCAGTACTCACAGGGAATGGCTCGGCACCCTCCTGGATAACAAAGCCCTCTATCAGATGGGTGAGGATGTGGGTCTTGACTAAGGCCTGGGCGGGCTTGCTGTCCTGCTGCTGGCTGCTGGTGCTGCTCCCATTCCCAGAGGTCATGACTGGAGCACAGGCCGCCCCCTCAACCTGGAAACACGGGCAAGCGCGGCACACTCAGCAGGGCTGCGGCTCCCCCGGGGGGACCCCCCCCCGCCGCCGACCCCCCCGAGGGACCCGCAGCCCAGGAACGCACGCACACCCGACCGCGGCGCTGGGCTGTTTACATGCGCCTCTGGCTCCTCCGCACCGTGGACCGGGTTTCCCAGGCAGCCACAGTCCTAACGGGGGGTTTAGCTTAAGCCGATAGCGCGAGCGGCCCCTAAAGTGTCCCGATCTGCTCCGGTCCGCGTTTTCAGGGGGGTCCCCCCCGCCGCACGACCACTATCAACACTAACTTGCCAGTTTTTTTGAAAGAAGTCCGGTGCGCCAAAAACGGGCTCGCCCCCCCACCAACCCCATCGCCCTCAAGCTAGCGCGGACTCCCGTGGGCACCCGGACCCGGACGGTTCAAAACCAGCTCGGGACGCACCGGGACGGACGCGGGGCTTCGCGCCGCGCGCGGCGGGAGCAACTTCCCACTCCTGCCCGCCTCTCGGCCGAAGTTAGGGAGCGTGCGAGGCGGGCGCCCCCGTCCCGGGCGCCCGCCTCCTCCCCCTCCGTCCCGTCTCCACGCGTCCGGCTGCTAGCGCGAGCTGCCCCGGGGCGGTTAGCTTACTTTGGCCGCGCGGGGCCACCTGGAAGCCGGCGAGAAAACGGGCGCCGCGCCGGCGGAACTCACAATGGGAGAGGGCAGAAACCCTCTTTGTTCAACTGCCCCCGAGCAGCGCTCTCATTGACTTACACTCCCTCCGCCTCCGCGCCGAGGAGCCGGTCCGCCGCACACACACACACACCCGAGCGCGCACACACACACACGCCGACGGTTATGCAGGCAGCCGCCGCCGCCGCCGCCGCGGAGCCGCGCCGTTACACGAACCTAACAGCTCCCGCCGCGGCCCGCGATCGTGAGTCCACCGGGGGAGTCGCCACAGTCCCTCTGGCGGCGGCGAGCGAAGACCGCGCTCAAGCTGGCGGAGCCCAGCGCGGCGACAAAGACGCGGCTTCCGGTGGCGCCTTTCAAAGTTAAAGCCGCCCCGGGGCGAACACGAGGCGGGAGCGACGCGAAATGTCTTCGGCGGCAGCGTCATGCGGTCTTCAGATTATTATGATTATTATTATCGTCACACTGGTGCAGTGAGCTGTTTTACTTAAGACACTGGCTGTTAGCGCGGCGCATGCACGCGCTGAGAGGGCAACAATGGCTGCCTGCCTGTCTGTTCGCCTGTCTGCCCGTCTGTCTGCCTGCCCGTCTGTCTGTCTGTCGGTTTTACCTCGCCCCCGTGTTCGATCATGGCCTAATCCCAACAAATTTCCATCTAGTTTCCCGCCTAATCCCAACAAATTTCCATCTAGTTTCCTGCCTAATCCCAACAAATTTCCATCTAGTTTCCTGCCTAATCCCAACAAATTTCGATCCAGTTTCCAGTGTAATCCCAATACATTTCCATCCATTTTACTGCCTAATCCCAAAAAATTTCCATCTAGTTTCCTGCCTAATCCCAACAAGTGTCTATCCAGTTTCCAGCCTAATCCCAATAAATTTCCATCTAGTTTCCTGCCTAATCCCAACAAATTTCGATCCAGTTTCCAGTGTAAGACCAATACATTTCCATTCATCTTCCTGCCTAACCCCAATAAATTTCCATCCAGTTTCCTGCCTAATCCCAACAAGTTTCGATCCAGTTTCCAGCCTAATCCCAATAAATTTCCATCTTGTTTCCTGCCTAATCCCAACAAATTTCGATCCAGTTTCCAGTGTAATCCCAATACATTTCCATCCATCTTCTTGCCTAATCCCAATAAATTTCCATCTAGTTTCCTGCCCAATCCCAACAAATTTTGATCCAGTTTCCAGCATAATGCCAACAAGTTTCCAGCCAGTTTCCTGCCTAATCCCAACAAATTTCCATCCAGTTTGTAGCATAATCCCAATATATTTCCATCCATTTTACTGCCTAATCCCAAAAAAATTCCATCTAGTTTCCTGCCTAATCCCAACAAGTGTCTATCCAGTTTCCAGCCTAATCCCAATAAATTTCCATCTTGTTTCCTGCCTAATCCCAACAAATTTCAATCCAGTTTCCAGTGTAATCCCAATACATTTCCATCCATCTTCTTGCCTAATCCCAATAAATTTCCATCTAGTTTCCTGCCTAATCCCAACAAATTTTAATCCAGTTTCCAGCATAATGCCAACAAGTTTCCAGCCAGTTTCCTGCCTAATCCAAACAAATTTCCATCCAGCTTCAGGCCCAATCCTAACAAATTTCCATCCAGTTTGTAGCATAATCCCAATACATTTCCATCCATTTTCCTGCCTAATCCCAAAAAATTTCCATCTAGTTTCCTGCCTAATCCCAACAAATTTCAATCCATTTTCCAGCATAATGCCAACAAGTTTCCAGCCAGTTTCCTGCCTAATCCCAACAAATTTCCATCCAGCTTCCTGCCCAATCCCAACAAATTTCCATCCAGTTTGCAGCGTAATCCCAATACATTTCCATTCATCTTCCTGCCTAATCCCAACAAATTTCCATCCAGTTTGTAGCGTAATCCCAATACATTTCCATCCATCTTCCTGCATAATCCCAATAAATTTCCATCTAGTTTCCTGCCCAATGCCAACAAATTTCAATCCTAGTTTCCAGCATAATCCCAACCAGTTTCCAGCCAGTTCCTTCCTGATCCCATCCACTCAGAGCGTAAGGAGAACAGCAACAGTCCTCTAAATAATCACTGTCCTCTGTGTCAAACTGCCTCAGCCAATCAGAGGGTCACGTCTGATTATACAAGAGCGGATTGGAGGAAACGCGTCGCCGTTCGCTCGTGCGTCTAAAACTGAGTTTCCTCTGCAAAGTCAAGTTTTTAGTTTTGCTGCAGCGACATTAAAGCACACAAGGAAGCGTTCTCTCCAGTCTTGGGACAAAATTGATAAATGAATAATGAATAAATAGAAGGAACTGAAAAAAATAAAACACAAGAAAAAGAGAAAATCCATACAATTCTGCTTCATAGATGACTTCAGTCATCACTGAGGTTATGCTGATGATGATGATGATGATGATGGTGATGGTGGTGGTGATGATGCTGATGATGATGATGATGATGATGGTGGTGATGATGATGCTGGTGATTGATGATTGATGATGATGATGATGATGATGATGATGTGTGGTTGCAAACAAGGAAGCAGTGTTTTACTGTATGCAGCCACTTATGGGTTCCAAACATTTTGGCAAGTATTTAAGCATTTTTTTCTACAGTATTTATTGTTTTTCTCAATTTCACAACATAATTCTGAGACTCAGGTTTCTCCACCAACATCAGCAGGGTGAGAAGGTCTCATATATTTGTTTATGATTGCATATATTTCTAGTTTCCAGCCAATTTCTGATTTCAGTGATAAACATAATACGCAAGCAACATATTATATAATAAGTAATTATATAATACACTGATTTATTATTACTTTACTATTACATTATATATATCATTAATGATTTATTATTATTATTATAAACAAGTATCATATTAACAAACAATAACAGTATAACAATGATAACAACAACAACAAAATAATAATATATGTTATTATCATTATTATAGTTATTATTAATAATAATGATAATAATAGAGATTAAATAGAATTGATTGAAGAATATTAGACCGTTGATGGATCAACTGTAAAAAAAAAACTAAAAAAAACTAAAAAAGTAGCTGATAGTTGTTATATTTTGTTTATTTAACATGGTGGGCAATTTAGTTCTAAGTTCAGTTTATTTAAGTATCAATATCACTATCGGTATCAGTATCAATATCAATATCAGCATCGATATCAGTATCAGTATCAATATCAATATCAGCATCGATATCAGTATCAGTATCGATATTGATATCAGTATCAGTATCAGAATATCGATATCGATATCGATATCAGCATCAATATCAGTGTCAGAGACCTTCCGTTCCCGTGATTGGACCTCAGTGAGGCTGCAGCTGAGGACACCCAGCGGCCGTCAGATGAACTGCGTCTCTCGGTTGGGAGCGCTGCTGATGGTGCGATCGGAGGTGGAGACGCGCTCATCATCATCATCACCATCATCATCATCACCATCATCTCCACCGCTGCATCTCTCCAGCTGACCCGTCCCCCGTGTTGCGTTCACTGTCGTTCCTGGCCTCAGGACATCACGGCGTTGACACCGGAGACCAACTTGGGCGATGAGCGAACTTTGAGCGCCGCGGGAGCCTCGCGCCGCCGCCGTCGCCGCCGCCGCCGCCGCCCATGAAGAAGCAGTGCTTCGCCTCGGGGACCGTGTCCCCGGCGTCCCTCAGGTTCGTCAGGAGGAGGAGAGTCGCGCCGGGGTCGCTGCGGGACGCGGACGGCGAGTGTCAGCCGTGCAGGTGAGGTCCGAGTCCGCCTGCGTGCCCTCCACCTCCCCCGTGAAGATGCTCCGGTGCTCCTGCACGTGAACGCCTCACTCGGAGGCTGCAGAGCTTCTCAGCTCTGAGATGTTGAGACTGAGGGTTGATCTTCAGATGGTCCTCCAAGACTGAAAGGAGAGACGAGATGAAGGTGTCGCGCTCCTGTGCTTTTAGGATACAGATATCAGCCATAACATTATGACCACTGCATGTTCACCATGGAATATTGTTAAAAAAAAGGAGTTTTATGTTGAATTTTGATTGAATGTGTGTGAGAGAGGCGGTGACATATCCGAAGGATTGTTGTTGAACCGTGCTGGGTTACGCCTGAGAGGCGTCCCTAATATTTTGGTCATCCTGATGTGTATGAGTGAGAAAAATATCGGCGACAGCAGCAGTTCCCCTTCATAACTTGGACCTGTGGGGAAGGGATGGGGGGGGGGGTTGGTGGTGAAGTGAAATTAGGGTGAAGTGAAATCGTCCAAAAATTCACAACTTCTGGAGCAGTGGTCCCCAAACTACGGCCTGCGGGCTGGATATTATTTTTAAAATAAATAGTGTTATTTCTTTCCTTACGTTTTTTCTGTGAAGACCCCAGAGAGGGTTATTTGGTTATTATTTATTTCATTAATAGTGTTTTTATTTCTTTCTTGGCTTTTTTTTTTCTGTGATGAACCCGGAAAGGGTTATTTGGTTATGTGTGGCTCTCTGGAAAACAATAATTTTTTTTACGTTTAGGCACCTCTAGCCCCCAGAAACTAACAAACAATTGGGGCAAAGGCTGTATGACCTCTTAGCAAAGGTAATAATAACCTGTACCTCTGCACCAGTTTTGATCACGCCGAGGGCCGAAATTTGCCGAGGGGCCTCAAAAACTGGGCTTGCTGGACAACAAACGAGCGCGAGCATCAATTTCTTTTTGTAGCTGAAGAAAAAGCAATCGAAAGTGTGAAGAGATTTGTCCGAAGCTCCTGAACCTCAGCCTCTCCTCCGGTTGTGTTCCCGTGTTTCCAGGTGCTCCATGTTCTCCCAGTCGGGCAGCAGTCGCACCGTCCGCCGGATCCTGACGGCCTGCGCGCTCTCTTTCCTGGCGCTGCTTGGCTCTGTGTCCTTCGACCTCAGCTCCCAGTTTGACCTGCTGCACGCCACAGAGGCCGCCTACAACCAGCTGGCCTCCTGCAGGACGGCGGCCATCCTGCAGCTCGTCGGGAAGCTTCAGAAGATGAGGCACCTGTTCAACAAAGACACGGCCAACGGGACCTTCGAGGCGAGCTTTTCCGAGGTCGTCTTACCCGTGCTCGGTCTCTGTGATGAGATGGTGCACCGCAGTAGCGCCCGTGGGAATCCCTGCGGCGCTGAGATGGCTGGATTTTGCCAGGAGGCCTTCAGCAGCGTTCACGGGCTTCTCAAGGTTTCATTGGATTCCAACGGCACCAGCGAGAACGGCACTTGCGTCTTCTCCTCGGTCATCGGCACACTCCTTGACATGTGGGGCACGGTGGAAGGCGCCATGGCTGAAGCCAAGCAGAACTCAAACTGGAGAGATGTTCTGTCTTCAAGGCTTCTGCTAGCATTCATAGAACTCAACCGCCAGCTGATGGACTTACCCCACGTGGCAGCTCACCCCGACTTCCAGTACAGGTGGACTTTTCTGGTGAGGTACCTCGGCTTTGCCAGGGTTATGACGGAGCGACTGGATGACTGCTGGTCAGAGAACGTAGACCCCAAGTTAAACTCGAGCCGGCGCTCAGAACATTCTTATATTTTGGACACGAGTTCATGGCGGATCTCCGGGGCAGACACAGAACTCTCTGGGTCCCACGCCGGGGTTCAGGCTCTGACAAACACTTGGCAGTGCTTGCGCGATCGAGCGGTTCCGGCTCTCAAGCTGGCGTCGCGGTCCATGTCCTCAGGCCTCAGCATGAGGGTCTGCCTTCTGGCCTTAGCCTGCCTCATCTACCCGGTGGTGATGTTCTCTTTCAAGCAGATGACCGAGTGGATACAGAACTATGCCCAGCGCCTGAACGAGAGAACCGAGGACCTGAAGCGCCAAAGGCAGCTGGCTGAAGATCTGCTACACCAAATGCTGCCGAGGACCGTCGCCAAGCAGCTGCGCCAGCACAAGCACGTGGAGGCCGAGAGCTACGAGAAGGTTTGTAGGAAACATTCGCATTCACCCCTGCGTCTCCCATTGTGGTTTGTGGCTTAAGCAGGCGTCGGCTGGGACAGGTTGTGCTGTCGGTCAGTGGTCCTCAAAGACGGGTCCAGGCACCCACGGTTACTTGAGGGGTTTTTAGATAAACAAGGACCAAAATATCTACCGGGCAACTTCACTTCAACTGGGGGCCCAGAGCAGACCATACTCAGGTCAAACCCCTCCGTAAGAAAAGCCAGTCATGCTTTGTCAGTGTTCTGCGAGGCCCCGTTGACCCTCAGGCGCTGTTTTCCAACCTGAATTCCAGCTGTGGTCGCTTGCTTTGGGAGGTTCTCCCGGCACCGGAGTGAAAAATGACCGAGAGCTCAGAGAAAGGTCAGAGAAAGGTCAGAAACCCCGAAGCTGATCGGGAACAGATGTTGGATTGTAAGGACTTTGGGCAGAGGTCAGGTAAAAGCAGCCTGAGGCCAGGAGGGGAACACGAGCACTTTAATGCGATGTTACGATGCACCTGCGCATGCGTTTGAAAGCTTTAGTAGGCGCACGTGTAGCTTAGGTTTCAGCCCCATCAGATGACCATGCGGACTTTGGGGACGTGCTGGGTTTTGACTTGGGACCGGACTCGGTCAAGACTTGAAACTAGACTTGGAAGAGAGGCTGGGTTCCCCTGCTGTCAAACTCTATGTCCCTTTTTTGTCCAGAAGAGCAGAGATGGACAGCGAAGGCTAGTGAGTTGCTAAACGCCTCGCGGTCAGCTAGCTAGCTCCGCCTCAGTCACTTTGAATCCAGGATCCCTCCAGTCTCCAAAATGTGTATTTATGAGGTGTCATATGACATCTCGTCGTCAAGTTTGCGCCTTCAGATTGGGCTTAAAGCTAAGAACTTTACAAAAAACTTTACAAAGACCCCTCCCGTCCACCTGTGTCCCGATTCACTTTAGCCATATAATAAGACAAATGCAGGGCTCATGATGCTGTGAGGGCTGTGGGGGGCAGCCGCCGCCGCCGCCGCCGCGAGGACGCTGCCTCTGCAAGATCTGCAAACACACCGAATTGAGCGTGTATGTCTGCCGCCTTTGTTGCCATTGTTGCAGTAATTACCCATAATTGCCCCGTTCCATATTCATCAGGAGATAAAACAAGTTATTTGGGCGAAAATTGCATCTGGCTTATTAAAGAGGCCTGAAGCAGCTGTGCCAGAGGCTCTCCGCCCAGGCGCGCCGCCGCTTAATATGCCCGTGGGCTCGTCTTTAGAAAGATTTGGAGATGTGGATCACTCCGGAAAGAAAACGGGGAGGCGGCCGACACTCCTGGCTCTTATTGTTCCGAACTGACGACATCGCGTCGCCAAAATCCCTCATCAGCGCAGACCCCAGATGGCTGGCGTGAGGAAGACAAAGTGGAAGCTCTGCATCTAACCCCTGGTTTATCTACGTGTGTGTTTGACATTATCGTACGTTATTTCACGCCTTGCATGCAGAGATGCTCAGGCCGCGGCTGCTGTCAGAAATATGCTAACGCGAGAAATCGGATTCAGCATCACTGAACCCGGAAACATCTGAGCGTCATAAAAATTCCAAACATGTTGATTGGACTATTTGGAAAAAAAAATGATGGTGATTGTCAGGTAAAGTTCTTAAATAATTTTGTAATTGTTTTGTAAAATCTGTGGCATTTTTTTTCCCCTCCCCAACAAAATTGCATTTCAAAAACATGGAAAAAAGCACACAAACAAGAAATTATACTACATTTTAACTTGTAGAATTACACACCAAGTATCCTGAGAGGTGTTCCTAATATTTTGGTCATCCCACTTATATGCATCAGGGTAACCTAATATGCATCAGGTGTTCCTAATATTTTGGTCATCCCACTTATATGCATCAGGGTAACCAAAATATTAGGGACATCTCTCAGGCTAATCGGCGTGTAATTGATGTGTAATTCTACAAGTGTCCCTACTATTTTGGCCATCCTCCTTATATGCATCGGGGTGACCAAAATATTAGGGATAAGAGCAAAAACGTTCCTGTTTCTCTCTTTCAGAGTCTCAGGTCAAAATAATGTCACAATGGTGGCGGTTCTCTCCGCTCTGACACACCACGGGAATTAAATGTCTACAAATCTACAAGTTAGAAGTTGAGCATTTACCTGCAGCGATACCACAACCAACTTACAGTTACAGTATAACTGGTTAAAAAAAGTAAGTGTAAAACCCTCAGCATGGTCATTTGTATACGTATGGATGTGTCCAGGAGAAGTTCACCAGCTTTGTCCTGCTCAGTCACTGGTGCCCCTCTGCTCCAGGTGACCATCTTCTTCTCGGACATCGTGGGCTTCACCTCCATCTCCGCCTCCTGCACGCCGCTGCAGGTGGTGGAGATGCTCAACAACCTTTACATGTGCTTCGACACGCGCATCGACTCCTACGACGTGTACAAGGTCAGCGCTTTTTAAATTTTTTTTTTTCCCTTTTTGTCTTCAAATGAACATCTCATCATTTTCATAAATGCATGCCATGATCTGATGGATATGAACCTCATGTCTGAGTTGGAGTCAGGACGTCGTTAGCCTAGCCTAGCCTAGCATAGCATGAAGCAGAGACTGACAAAACGTTAAAAATGACTCCTGATTAAGGTTCGATCCCAAAACACTGACACCGCCACAACTTCTCTAGAAGATCGACGCCAGCGTTCATACAAGCAAGTGATGCTTCACATCCTGGAGGAGCCTCATGATGCCTTCAGGCGGAGTCGGGTATCTCAGATTCAAAACAACAACCCTCTTATGAGTTTATCTGAAAATCTGATGAAAGATTTGCTATTGAGACGAACTTTTGTTCCCCGTAAACATTTGAAAACTGGTACTAAACACAAAGTGGATTTGACAAATTCCAGTTTTGGCTTAAAAATTTAGAACCAAAGTAATTTTCAAGACCTAACGGGTTTGTTTTGTTCTGCCTTTAAAAAAGTTATCCTGTACTTTTAATAAGCGGAAGACCATGAGATGATGAGATGAGATACAAATGAACCGGCTTCTTAGTTTCAAGAAAGCCTTAAACCGGCCCCCCCGTGCTGTTACTGTGCTTTACCTCCAACCTGAAAACACCACCAAAACCACATTAGTTCAGGTGTCCTCCGAGCGTGACTCAGCTCTCAATGGGTGATCGCAGCTGTGAATATGAAAAAAAAAAAAAAAAAAAAAAAAAAATCGGGCCAAACTTTCGAAACCAGGTGGAGACGATCGGGGACGCCTACATGGTGGTGAGCGGCCTCCCGGAGAGGAACGGCGACCGGCACGCCGACGAGATCGCCAAGATGGCCCTGGACCTGGTGGCGGCCGTCAGACAGCTGTCCATCCCCCACATGGCCGACCAGAGGCTGCAGCTCCGAGCCGGCATCCACACAGGTGTGTGAGCTCTGACGGACAAAGAGGACGCCGACCAGTGGTGGGGTCGGTTGGCCGGCGCGGCACAGCCGATACGCGTCAGACCTCATAATAGAGACCCGGGTACTCGGCGAAACAGTATTCAAGGGGTAAACTCACCCTTCACGGTTCCTCTCTCTTGCTCCTCCTCCACAGGTCCATGTGTGGCAGGAATTGTGGGCTACAAGATGCCGAGGTACTGTCTCTTTGGAGATACTGTCAACACCGCATCCAGAATGGAGTCCACCAGCCTGCGTAGGTTTTTACCGCCGCATTCCAACCCAGCGTCGATACTGAACATCTCAAGTCCGGGTGTTAAGTAACCGAACTCCAGCGTTTCCCCTGAACATCTCATGCCGACATGGAATTTGGTTCAGTTGAATTCAAACCTTCACTTTAGGACTTTTGTTTATGAGAATAAATATAACCGCACAACAGCAGAGTCAGTTAAAAAACTTACAAGATGGTATCGGAATAGTTACTCAGTGAGAACCTGAAGCATCCGAGCGGTTTTAGAGCTTGTTCTCGCTAAGTTTGGAAACTTCTCGTTAAGGATTACCTAATTTTTTAATAATTTTGCTGCCCTTTTATAGGGTCCCCCGTGGTACCTTTTTTTTTTTTTTTTTTTTAAA
>CAAKHG010043929.1:8301-20178 GCA_901007715.1 Dactylopterus volitans
TTTGCCGTGAGTAAACCCCCCCCCCCCCCCAGGCCCCCCAACGCCTCTCGGCTGCAGAGCGCCAAACAAAGTCTGCGGCCAATTTAACAGCCCTGCAACTTCTGAATAGCCTTCCCCTCCGTTCGCTCCTTCTCCAGCTTATGATATCACCTGAGTGCAGTGGAGCCTCTCTCTCTCTCTCTCTCTCTCTCTATCTCTCTCTCTCTCTGCCTCTGCCAGAGCGCCGGCATTTTCGCACCTCGAGGTATCGAAAACCCCGCCGGTGTGAGAGGGAAGGTCACGTCCGCGGTTATTTTTCCGCGGCTGCCGCACGCACGCACGCGCGCGCCTGACCCACAGACCCCGTCTCGTGCCCGCCGCCGTGACGGAGCCAGGCGCGCCAGCGTGTCCCTGACAGCCAGTAAAAAAACCGTTTGCGCTTCATTCTTGACCCCCGCGAGATCGCAGCAGTGACAGTGAGAAATGGCCTGCTCTGTAAAAGATGTGGGCAAGCGTGTGTGTGCGCGTGTGTGTGTGCTATTCCACGTAAAAGTATGTCATTGTGCTGCATACAAGAGATGTTCCGATCAGGTTGTTTTTCTGGCCTCAAGCCCTGATCCGACTGCTTGTGTGTTAAGTGTCTGCGAAAACTGACAAAGTGAGGAGATTATTTGTGGCTTGAAAAAGAAACATGACACATTTTTAGTGTGATGTTTTGGCAGCCCATGCTCTGCTTGTGTGTGTGCGTGTGTGTGTGTGTGGGTGTGCGTTTGTGTGTGTGTGATGTTTGAACTTGCTTTCAGCTTTTCTTCAGGACTTTGGAGGGTTGCGGGGACAAAAGGGGGGTAGGAGTGATGTCATAGTTGGCCGGCCGTGGACGGGGCTCTGAGAGCCGATGACACTTTGCCAATATCCCTCTGCTGCCCTTTTCTAGCAGAGGCCTGAATGCTTCTCTTCACTCTCTCAGCTCCTTTTAGTTTCACTATGATGGTCTCTCAAGTCGGACAACGACCCGCCGAGGCTGGTTGCGTGCATGTTTACTCCAGACCAAATCATGCGGTCTAGAAGATCCCTTAACCTGATCTTATATGTGTCGTAATGGGCAAATATTCGTTTCTCCGTGGCATCTTGAAATCAAATGTGCCTTTTGACTGCAAAAGATGCCATATTAAGTGATGTGATTATTACCTTACAGCCTTTAATTACCTCACTTGTCCTCTTCTAATCTGCAGCACAATTGTATAATGCTTGATTATGTTTAAACCTTTTGTGTTTACTGATGGTCCAAATTATTTTAAACTACAAAGTTTTTTTGTTTTTTTTTTTTGGTTATAGAAACTACCCATGAAAATATACTAGCTTATTCTGGATTTTGATTATGGAAGGTTTAAAAAAAAAAAAAAGTGAGACCCAATTTTATATGTGAACATTTTTGATGCTTTAAATCTTCACGCTTTTGCCTTCACTGCGCTGACGTTCCCTAGTCACAAGCCCGCAGACGCTATGATACAATAAACTGTACATAAATTATGTATGAAGCATAAATAAAGTGATATCATAATCCCGGCAATATATCATGTGCGCATTTGCGCGGCTTCGAGAGCTGCATCACTGTAGCAGTCTGCAGCAAAAGGCTGAATAATGGGTGCAAGGGGAACTATTATTATGCAGGTTGAGCTATTTCCGTGTAAAATATTATTGAGCCCGGCCTGAAATACTGCAGCACTCCCATTCTGAAATACCAGAAATATCTGACTCATTCATTGACGGATCCTTGCCCTCTAATCTCTCCTCCCTTTGCAGTCTTTGTCCTCCTTTTTAACCTCAGCAGGAAAAGCGATCGGGATGTAAACACGCCGGTGTGGGTTCTCGCAAAGGCTCTTATGAAAAGATGATAGACGCCAGTGAAGTACTTCGCGGGCATCTATTCTTATTTACCTTCGAGTACTCATGCACTAATTACTTGCATTCTGATGCCGAGCGCGAGGCTATACGCTGGAGCCCGATGGGAAGAGGCCAGAGTGGCGGTTTTGACTTTTATTTGTTGCCGTTTAATAATGCCATGTCATCATGATAATCCTGCAGCCCTCGAACGTGATGGTGCGCGTGATGGTGCGCGAGTGTGCGGCGTTTCCATCACGACATCATCGTGACCAACTTTGCATGCTTTTTAATGTTCCTTCGGCGCCGTTTTTGAATTTAGCAAAACGAAATTAATCGAACCAATATTAGACTAGATGTTGAGGGAGAACTGGAGGAATAAGAAAGTTATCACACCTGTTGCTGTAAGATGAAAGCCGTAACACTCAGAGCTTAAAAATTCATCTGTTGCCCATAATTTTTTTTTTTTTTATCTCTTCTTGTGAAATAATCGTGGCAACGCGATTCATTCTTGATAGATAAAGTGTATAAATTCTCAAAACGTCATCGATCAATCTGGTCAAAGGGGATTACTGGTGCGCATTAATAGGCTTAAGAAGAGGAATGTGTCTGGAAACAAAATTATTCCAACTTTATGGGCAACAGTGTCCAAGCCAGTAACTGATTGTGCGTTTTTCAGCCGATTTGGAGCTATTTTTCTGAGAAAAATGTTTAAGACCAAAAGATAAATACTCCCCATCAAAGTGAGTCATAAATAATTCTGACTCAGGAATATTAAAGTGGTTCTTAATGATTAGAAAAGAACGCAGCAATTATTCCAACAAGAGCCTCATCAATCTTCAACACTTTTTAAAGAGATGTTTCACAGTGCCTTTACAAACATATTTAAATGATTAAAACATTCTGCTTCAGCTTTGTTTTAATGTGGATTTTGATTGGTTTTCAAAGTAAAAAAAAAAAAAAAAAAAAGCGCCTACATGCACGGACGGAATAGACTCATCTCATGCCGATGATGTCATATATCTGTATATACAATAATAATAATAATTCCCCGAAATTAAGCCTGTTTTCTGCGCAATTTTTTTTCCACAAAACCCGATCAAAAGAAATGGATAGCCTCGTTTTCTTTTTCTTTTCTTTTTTTTTCCTTTCCTAGAGACACTAACGGTTAACTGTTACTGACACAGAGGCTTTAAATAGCTTAGCAGCCCAATCATTCAACGCTGCCAAATCACAGGACCAGGATTAGCATCAGGAACTAAGAGCTTAGCTTCCTGTTGCTGTTGTGAACCGCTGACAGTGATCGAGATTCAGGGAGCAGGTTTTTTTGCCTCGGCGAGGGGATCAAATACTCAGCCTTCTTAAAATCCGACCCAAAAAGTACAACTGAAATTTGATTTTTTTTTTAGATGATGATTGACAGTGAAATAAGAGGAGAATAGGAAGTTAGCTCAAAGTTTCCAAAATTTTCGCGTCGCACATTTGGAACATGGTAAAAACACTTTCGGCGAAGCAAAAACGACTGTAGTATCGTTCATCTATTTTAAATGTAATAGAGTTAAAGTAAAAAGTAACTAAGTCCGCTGTGCGTTAGCAAGTGAAATACAGATATTCTGAAAAATGATACATCAGTGAAGGAACATTTGTGCACATCCATTACTGGTTAAATGCACAACAGGCTAGCCAGCAGTTATTTGATTCATTATTATACTTCACATCAATTAAGTTTAACAAATAATGCAGATTATAATGCAACAGTCCGTCAAAAAAAATGTATCGAATCTGTTTGTGGCTGTCGTTGACATATTTTAATGATTGTTATTGTTACTGAGTGGGATGACCAAAATATTAGGGACACCTCTCGGTATAACCCAGTGCGGTTCGATGACAACAATCATTAAAATATGTCAACGCCTCTTTCAAACACATTCGGTAAAAAAAAAATCAACATAAAACTCCTCCTGAAGGGAGATGCTATTCCAGGGCTGTTGCATTATATACTATGTTGAACATGCAGCGGTCTTAATGTTACGCTTGATCAGTGCACGTCTCCTATTTTGATCTCTCAATATTACGTCTTTTCGAGACCAGCGAACTGTAATTCAGTAGCAGTGTTTCTGAGATGACGGGATCAAAGTTTTTTTTTTTTTTTTGCGGTTTGTAGCGCAGACTGCAGCAGTGACTCAGCAGCTGTTTGACCCTGGCAGACACAAACAGATGCCTGAGATGCATGGATGTACTGCCGGGCGGAGATGCGGCGTCGAGACTGGCGTGAAGACAGCCGGGTCCTTTTTTAATTTTCCAGCCCACTTCACAGTGCTTTATCTCCAGGTTCAGACAATGGCGGCGAGTCCAATGAGCTCGCATTAGTCGAATGAGATTCAGAAGAAGGTAATAACTTTAGATGTTGGCTTCAATCGGCCTCTGTCGATTGGAGGTGTGTGTGAAGTTCCGCTTCATTAACTCGCTCATTACCAAACTTCATTTAACTTGATTTACTTTTAAAGATGCAATATTACGCTTTTTTAAAAAAAATTTTTTTTAGATTGCACTTCCTTTTGCGTGTGATTAAGATTCTTGATGTATGTAAAAGTTGCAAACCCAGAGTGCACACCGAAACTAGATGATCACTCATACCCTGAAACAACTTTGTAATCCAGCCCTTTTCATGCGGTACTTGTTGATGTCACCATGTAACACAGCGCCATTAGTTAAATGAAGCGATGGAAGGAACCAGCAAACAAAGTCTTTATCTACTCTCGCCACGTGATCACGTCAAGCTCAAGTGTTTAATTTTTGCTGAGAGTACGATGGAAATGTCCCCATTATAACTTGAAAACCATGGAACCGGAGGGTGTTGGGGCGAATCGCAGGCGGCGGGCGCGGCGAGGTCGAGTCTAAACGAGTCGGATTCCTGCTCCGGCAGGCGCAGCTGGTGAAGGTTTTGGGTCGGAGGTGATTATTGAGGTGACCTCCGCCGTAGATGTGCAGGTGGAAGCGCAGGTAAACTGGGTTACAGCCATTCTCAGGCTCTTAAAGCAGATCAGAGCGAGAGCTGGAAAAACCCGGAGCGGAGTGAGCTCCTCGGAGGTGGGCGGGGCTTAAAGAGACAGGATCTAAAATGGAGCATTTCAGGAAGATATACCGTACGATTCCAAAAATGGCTCGTTTGTTTAAAAAAAAACTGATGGCGGCACACGAGAGGACAAAACGTCGCGAAACAATCACCTGTGATCGTCTGCTAGATTTTATTCGCAGTTAGTGTGCCGATGTATGTCACAGTTGAATTAATCTGAGATAAATATCTTCACGGCTCATCAACACTGTGGTTCTTCCGCCTTGATACGTCGGTGGATCGGATTACGGCAGACCTCCCTTTCACCAGCACATCCAACAAAACCTCTCATGTCTGTCTGGGATTAAATTATGACTTTCATATCTGAGAGAGGAGCTGTCCGTGGTGCTGAAGTCATTTCGAGGTCCACGATCCAGTGGCACTTCAAAATACTAATCATACTCTCTAGTAGCAGAACCTTAAAGGTACCAACCTGCAAGTCATTCTCAAGGACTTTTTTTTTTCTTTTCTTTTTTTTTTTTTCGTGAAACGCGACCGTGATTTAATCCATGACATGTTGTCTTCAAAAAAATTCCTTGAACCCTCCTACCCGGCACCTCCCTCGCCGCCGTGAATGTGGAGCACGCTATCTGGAGCAGCGCAGCGGCTGGGCCTCGGCCGATCAGCGCTCCGTTTTAGCCGCCTTTAAACAGAGCGTTCTCGTTCTGGGAGTTCAGACGCCGGATATTTATATCAAGCAGGTCAGCTGAGGAAGAACAAGAATGAGCAGAAACACCGAGTGCCGTCTGACAAATGACCTTCCCTCCTCTGGGCCTTGCAGTTATAAAACAGAGTCGCTTGACTAAGGAAGGATGAAGAGTTCATCTCCCGGGATCCTAAAGTCAGCCGACACAAGCGGGGCAGATGATGTCGGAGAGTTGTCCGCCAAAGATACGGCATCATTGCACAAGTGTCGTCGGGTCTCCACATGTTCCTCGTTCCACTGACTGTGGGCACTGCGGTTTATCTCACGCTGTTGTTAATAGTCACTAAAAAGCCTTTGCAGCTGAAAATAGTCAACAGACAGACAGACATGTAGTAATGTAGGTAGAATTTAACCACAACTGCATAATATCAGGTGTGCAAAAACAAAAATCTATAAAGAGAGAGGATATATACATTCCAAACAGACTTATGGGAAAAATTTGATGCAGAATATTCGGCATTTGAAAGACCTTAATGTTTAAAAAAGTTATTGAAGGTTTTACCATGAAACAGGAAGTTGCTGCTGGCCACGCCCGTTAGTTATGGCCAAGAAAATGCACGCCTCTATGTCATGTGTCGAGGAAAATGGCTTGACCACGCCCCTTTCATAGTGGCTGGGTTTTTTTTTTTGTTTTGTTTTTTTTTACTTAAATGCACGAAAACTGGAGGGCACACACATCATTCCCAGTGGAGCCCTTGTCTAAACTCAGCAGGCGGTCCCTGTTCGTTTCGCAGGCGTGGTACCTTAACAAACTCCTCCTACAGCTTTAACCCATTAACATTGATTTATTTTTTTTTGTCACGGCGATCTAAACACCTGTGTGATTAAGCGCTTTGAAAAGTTCAAGTGTCCGTCGAAGGGGCGTGGCCTCGGCGTCCCGGCCAATATCTGTGTTTTGCTATGACACGGCAAGTTGCTGAAACCCCCCACGGGACAAGTTTAAATGTGCCCTGAAATGTGGCCCGAACTTCACAGCCCTCAACACTCCTACAGTCAATGGTTGGGTCAAAATGGCTCAACAGCACCTCCCATTGCATTTTGAGGACGCAGCCCCAAAAACTCAAGTAGACATATGGAAGTGTGCAGGGACATGTAGCATGTTGGGACTTACAAAGAAAAAGACTCATGTTCGGAATCGCCTAGCAACATGCTGTTCAGACTGGATAAAACTTTAGCAGCTGTGATGCAGTGCATGACGTCTGAGCGGCTTTGGCGAAGTTTGTCCGATCTGACAGTGCCGTCCTCTGACGAGCGCGTCCTGCAGCTTCAGCTGTCAGTGTTAAACTCTGTCGGACGCGTCTCGGGACTTTTGGGTGGAACGTTAGAAAATGGCGGCGAGTCCGCTGTCCATCGTCGTTTCCGCCCGGAAACGTCACAGGCTTGATGAGAATCCCGGCCTGAAGGCATCCGCGCGAGGAGCTTGACTCTTGGACGACGAGTTTTACACTGTGCGACGTACTTCTGCTTGGTTGCTGCTCGGGCCTGAACCGACCGGTCACAACAGACTTGGCTCCTCAGAGGCGGGGCTTCAATGAGGGAGGATGAGTAGACGCACTGCGGGAATGGCGATATGAGAAAAACCATGTTTTTTCCTCTCCAGTAAAGCATGTAAACCTATTCGAGTAGATACCCAAAATGAAAATATGAGCATGAAAACAAATGCGGTATTTTTTTTATTTTTTATTTTTTTCTGAATTGGTCAGCTTGTTACGTTTAAGCAACCCGCTTCAAATTTTTAGCTCACATAAACGAAAAAGAAAACCTGTCCATACCTCACTCTTGCTTTATTATATAAGTACCAGTATTTGTAGCCCGTATTGGTCGGGACTGTAACTGAGTAATCCCAGATAAAGGTTAAACAATCATTTTACAGCAGAGAGGCAGTAGAGTTGCTGCGAAGCCGTCGCGAGTGCCGACATCCACAAATTTAGCTTCTAGCTGCAGGTTTTTGGTGTTTTTTTTAATCCCAAACCGTGTCCTTTTGTTACAGAGTTCGTGAGGTGCAGAAAATCTGTATAAATGAAATGCTGATGATCCACTTTGACTCTCCGAGTCACAGGTTCGGCCTCTAATCTGAGAGCCAACTGATAAAAGGAGCCGGGACTCCTTGAGATTGATTAGAGCGGGGGAGCCGGCGAGGGCGGCACAGCCTCCGAGAAACACGCGAGTCTAAGTAGAAACATCCAGCGTGAGCTATTTCCTGGAGTCATCTCCTTTGCGAGCATGATAATCTCAAAATGCCTTCGGCTTAATGTCACTTTCCACGACGGGATGGCGCCGCTGCTCTGTCAGGGGGGGACGCCGGCGAGGCGAAGCCACGGGGATGAATGGATGAGGGCCGCCTGGCAGAACATCGGCGCTCCTCCGAAGGACTTTTTTTAAACAAACGCGGTCACGACGAAGACGCGGCGCTGGCTGGTTGTTGGCTGGTGATTTTCTTAGCGCGGGGCGGGAAGGCCAGACAGGTGATGGATGTTTGTCATGAACACCACAGATCTGTTACTTATTTTAACCCGCTTCCAAATTCATGCTGTTCCAACAGAGAGACGTTGTCCGTGCAGAAAGGCGCCGCCGCACGGTGACGTTTTCCGGCCGGCTCGACCGAGGCTCCTCTTACAGTCGCTCAGCATGTTTAATTTGCACCCCTTGAGTTCCTGCCGGAAGGAAAAATGGACAAAGGTTTGATCGGGGCGCCTCTGACGCACTGCGGAGGGAAGTCGGTTCCCGCCTTGATTTGAGTCATCGGAGAACGCCGGCGGTTCCCCCGATGTGGCGGCTTCCTCTCGTGCGTTTATCAGTTTTGCAAGCGCACCGGGTTTGCCAGAGGTTTGCATATGAATGTGGCGTTTGTCCTTGCCACAGTAAGACACGGCAGCACTCACACGGGTTTTTGTACTCTATATTATAGTAATATTGACTTGTTTAAAATAAGTCGACAAACAACTTCAGATTTTAAGGGTAGGGGGCAATTCAGGTTAATTTTGAAAACTTTTTTTTTTTTTTTTTTACCTTTCCGAGCGACGATTATAGCTGAGCAAACTGGTATTTTTTTTTTTTATTTCTCTGCATCAGTCTGTTTAAGACCCAATTTTAAGGGAGCCTTTTTTTTTTTTTTCGCTGCTCGGTCTGAGTGTGATTTATTTCAAGCTGCACAAGCGGCTCCATAACAGCAGTGGATCAATACACGGATGTGAATGAGGTCTCTCATCACATGACGCAGCAGCTCCCCTCAGCCCAGCGCAGCGTTCCCGTGTCTTTGAGCTTGTTGTTTTGGTTTCCTAGCTTCCAGTCTTGCTATTCATGTCTCTCGTCAGGCTAATTTTCTGATGCGGCAGGGAAAACCGACCCAACATGCATAGCAGTCAGCAGACAGACGGAGGTAGCAGCTAGCAGGTGAACGTAGCGGGGCGTTCGGCTGCCAGAGGGCCTGATATTCCAGTCAAGAATGATACACAAACAGGCATCTGTCAATGCATTTTAACCACAAGAAAGATGTCATGTTTTATTTAAACGATGCAAGCAATATTACAAGGTTGTTTTATTTCAGGATGCCGACAACAATTTATGAATTGATGGCAAATGCGCATGAATGACCAGCTGAGCCGGCTAAACATCGCAGAACCGTGTTTTACTACTGTATGAAATGTAGCACAAAAATCATCAGTGATGCAGGAGGACGCCCACATCTGACAGCCACCCAACTTTTTATTTATTTATTTTTTTTAACTTTCTACGGTATAACACTCACATTCTGGCCCGAGTGAAGGAGAAAGTGTAAATAGTCCTTGGCTGCGCTTCCATCGGCTCAGTAGGAGGGATGACTAAACACAAAGCCTCGACCTTCACTGGCCTGTAACTCTTCCACGTATCTGGAACCTGTGAATCTCCTCACTCCGGCGTCACCAGAATCTTTCTCTGCGTTCCTGTTTTTCCCCTCGGCACAAACAATTCACAAGCAGCCGTTGTGTCGGTGCTTTCTAAAGAGAATGAGGCTGTTTCTTTATGAGTCAAAGCTTTTTTTTTGCCTACAGACTCAAAGTTCGAAACATTTATATCAACGTAATAATGCAGAGCTTCATCGACCCAGCAGGTTTCATGGAAATGTCACATTCTCAAATAGCGCTGTGACCGCATGACTGTGTAGAAGTGCATTAAAATAACGTCACTGATTGACATAATTACAAAATTGAGGACGTGATTCTTCGCCCACACATGGGCAAAATAAGGCCTGAGGGCCAGACACTGGCCCGTGGGCCATCTCTATCCGGACCATAACGTCCTCAAATATAGAGACCCTCAAAAAAATAATAAGATAGCAATATGATAATGAATCTTAACAAGAAGAATTACAATGAGTCTGAAATGCTGCGTCACTCGATTACAAAAGAGGGCGCCGTCTACGCTGCCAGCCTCAAGTTACCGGTGAGCGTGTTTTTCGAGAATAGTTTGAAAATGATGCGAGTTGCACGTAATGGGATTGTTTTTGGTCGTCGGTCTTCTCAGTTTCACTCTTCAGGAAAAAAAACAGCACGTGTTTTTTGAAACAAGGCTCCCATTATAACGTATTTCGCGTCATTCCGCGGGGCGTTTTTCATGTTTCAGTGTGGCTCTTTGCTTATCGAAGTCGGTTGGCCGTCAGTAGAAAACCGTTGGCCACAACTGCTAAAAGAAAAACAAATGCTTAAAATATCAGGACACCTTGGTCAGTATTTAAACATGAACAATAAATATGCATTTTATTTTTTTTTTTGGAAGGGCCCTTTAAATACCATATCCTTTTGATTATTGTGACCATGAAATGTTGAAATCAGCACATTTAACATAAGCTTTCATTGGCTTTAAATAGAACTTGAAGCATTTCCACACGCCAGTGTCTTGCCAAGATGGGCGCAGATGCCGATATTGATACATCTACCATAAGATATGATGGACCTCAGCCGAGCAGATGGGTCAGCGCAGCTCCGATCCTGACTCATTGCCTGCCATATTTAAAAACTCTGGGCATCGAGGTCACCTACAAACATTCCTGCCCACTGGCTGTGCTGGGAAGTGAAGGCGATCGCGATGTGAAGCCTCCGGCCCGCAGTGACAATCCGCTGCGGCACTCTGCATTGTTGATGTTCTCTGACCCTCGCGGGGGCGTTTTTACACTCACTTAGAGTGCCTTTGTTGTTGTAGTATCACTTTGTGCCAGTCTGCTGGTGTCAGCGAGCAGCCACGCTGCAGGCAGCCATGAAAAGCAGCTAGCGCAGTGTCTTCGCCACTGTTTTCACCTGAGGAAAAAAAAAAAAAAGCACATCGTGAAGTGAGGAAAAAAAGGGCTCGGCTCTCCGGAGAGTGGATCTACAGAGTGACACCACCGTGGCGGTGATGTTGGGGTGGGTGGGGGTTGGGGGTCTGGCGTCTGCATCGATGAGGCCCTCGGCCTCAGCGTTGCTCTTATCAGCGGCGGAAGCATCAAAGCAAACTTGCAAATCATCGCTCTCCCTCGCAGCTTAGTCATCGCGCCGCGTAAGCCGACACGTCTGTGGGCAGATCTGCTGAAGTGTTGGCACCCTGCTCGCCGCTGCCGTCCCGGCGTGTGTGTCGGAGCGGCGACGGTCGGTCTCCTCCGACCATCCAACCATCCGCTCGTTCCGCGCGGGGAGCGCTCGACTGAAACGGCGTCCGTCCGTCTGTCTGTCCCGTCCGTCCGACGTTAGCGAGGGAAACCGCAGTGTGTCTGCAGGGGGAAAAGCAAGCATATGTTAATCGCTGCGTTGCTATGGTAACATCAACAGAGGGAGCCACATCCTCCAGTCTGCCTCTGTAAGTGTTTCAAATAAGAGACATATTTATTTTTGCTTTAATTATTATTTTTTTATCAGTAGCAGCATTTGTGTTTTCGTTGTTTTATGTTTGGAGGATCAGAGCGTGCGCAGTCATGGACGCAGCCGCTCATACCTGCTGGAGGCAAGTATGCGTGTCACACCTCATACATGCTGGAAATGACGGGTGCTTCATAAGCAGCATAGAATTATTAAAACAGAAAAAGAAATGAAGAACCTGTTGATGAAAAAAAGTAAAAACAATGATAATTTTCATGTTAAATGTTGTTATCTGTCTCCTAACAATCCACATTCTAAAGCAAACAAAGTAAATGAGGCGTTTTTTCTTTTTTTTTTTCTTCTTTTTTTTTTTTTTATGAGGCTACTTT